>SCDZ01000020.1:600000-818067 GCA_004143845.1 Drosophila lacertosa
GTTTGCAAAGAATGCAAGAATAAAAAACTTTAAAAATTAGTTAAATTCAATTTATATAATATATATATATTTTATATTTTTAGATATACACATATATATTTTATTAAAATTAAAATACAATATAAACTTCAGATGATTAATCTAATACACATATATATTATATTTTTATTATCTATATACGTATTTTTTTAATCAAATCTAAATACAATATTAATATATAATACAAATTTATTATATTATTTATATATGTATATATTTGCTTGATCATCTTTCACTTTGTGTTACAACTTGAATGCTCGGTCTGTTAGACTCAGTTTGGTCACACTGAAGCATGGTCTGGAAAAACCGCTAAAAACAGTCATCCCGGGTCCCTTGTCGGCTACAGCTCCTGTGTATCCTGGCACCTACCACCCGGCGTGCCACAAAGTACGCAACACAGTGAAAACAACAACAACACGAACAGCACGAACTGGCGAATGAACAGTGGCAACCACAGTGAAAGTCTAGCCCGGTCTAGTTGTTGTTGTTGTTGTTGTTGTTGTCCTGGGCGACAACTCGAGCTCCCGCCCAGTGCGACTTTTGCAATTTTTAGAGCAACTAATTCTTTCTGAAGTATCTCATTGTTGCACTGCAAAGCCGCAATTTTGTGTGGCGTGTGGATATCCCCTCCTTGAATCCTGCCTGGAAGCCTATGTCCACTTTCCACTTCTTCGTGTTGTTCTTGTTGCTGTCGTTATGTGTGTGTGTGTGTGTTTGTGTGTGTGCGCTGGAGGAAGTCAAAAGTATCGCGGCAGCTTAAGCACAGAGCACGAAACATGGTCAGACACTCAAATGCAAGAGGTGGTGGGTGGTGCAGGCGAGTGGTGCGGATGTGGTGGCTGCCCAGCGGAGTTTATTTCCCAGTTGATTGTCACAGCTGCCGGCCAAGAGCAGCAGCAGTTGTTGCCACTGTTTTTGTGCGCCCCAAAACAAATGGCCATAATACGTTTGGTATTTTGTTGCAGCTAACACAACGGGCCACAACTTGCAACTTGCAACTGGCAACTAGCGGCGCCTAATGAATAAGGTATCTACTCAAAAAATGAGAGAGAAAAAGGAGATTTCAGCTCACATCATTTAGGGTTTAACATATAAGTAAACTCGGCTTTTGTTAAGCTGCGAAATTATTCGAAAACGTTTCTTTAAACTGTTGCAAATACAGATTGTAAAATCACCTGTAACTTGGTTTGTTTAAGGAGTGGCTGAAAAGGAACTTGGCTTATGTGGAAAAACAGGTATTTGATTTAGTGTATGGACTACAAGAATTATACTAACTGTTTGACAAATAGACAATGATTTAATAAACTAAATTGACTTGACTTTTACAAAGACTCTTTTAATTATTCTCAAAGAACTTTTATTAAGGTTTTAACAATAAATATGTATTTAATATTCGTATTCGATATTCTCTCCCACAAGGTAAAGTCTTTATTCTTATTCTACTTTAAACATATATTTTATGGCTAGATCGATCTAATAAAACCTTTTTTGGCCTTTCACCGATGGGTTGAAGTGCGTTTTGCTTGACTGGAATTTTTATAGATAGCGGGAAGAGTATTTTGTAATAGATGCATCCAAAAATAGGCAGACGGAAATGGGCAATTGGAGCGTAAAAAATACATAATTGCCTATAATTTGAAAAGCAAGACGCCCAACTGGGTTACACTTATGAATTTCTATTGTCGACAACAACAACAATAATGACAACGCATCTAATGAGTGGCGCAGTTTAATTAAAACTTCTCGCAATTGTTTCTAATGGGAGTCGTTAAAGCGTTAAACAGCGGCGTGTAAATCACAGGGGCGCCGCCTCATAGGTGAGCTGAAGAAATACATAAACAGACATAAGATAGATACTTAAGTGTATGTATCTGTATCTGTAGCTGTAGCTGTATCTTTAGCTATGTGGCCACTTCCGTTTGCCAAACACGTAGCCATAAAGGCTACCACACACACACACAGTGAGAAACACGTGGGCAACTTATGTGTTTAGCAGTTAGCAGATTGGAGCCGGAGCAAGTGGCAGCATTTGGCAAGTGGAATGGGAATCGAGAACGTTATCAGGCTGTGGCCGAAAAGATTTAGCAGTCCGACACGTGAAAACGTGGCAAGCTTATGGCCAACTTAGTGCTATTGCTGTTGTTTTTGTGTTCCATGTTCAGCTACTTTGCCGCCTATTGCCGCTTAATGCTAATGAAAAATATTTCCAACTGTGCGCGGATTAGGAGAGCCGGCGTTTATTACCAGACGAAGTGTCGAAGTCAAAGCCGTGCACCCCCAAACAATAAGTGGCATAAAAGTGAAGCCGACGCTTTTATGATCTTAACCACGGACGCAGAGATGGAGATGCAGATGGAGATGGAGAGGCAACGTTTAATATTTAGTTGAAGATTTAACGCCCTCAGACCCACAGCAGGAGCGAGGGCAACTATGATAAGCCTCATCGCTGCCTGAATTACATAATGAGTTCCCAGCTGTGGTTCTTGAGAAATTATGGCCACGTTGTGGGCCTCGCCTGCTGCTGTACATTTTAATTAACAGCAGCCGAGCTGTGGCCAAGTGAGAAAGAAAGAGTGAGAGAGATGGAGAGAGTCCTGCGGAGGAGTCCACACACATGCACATATTTCAATAAATTCTATAAATAAAAGTGCGCAAAAAAAAAATGATGTTTGAATGCGTTGCAAATTAAATTCTTATGCAAGACGCTCAAACTCCCAACGAGGGGGGTGGGGGCAACTCCCCGGGGGGCAGCCAAAAGAGATTTATTTTTGGCAATTGAAATTTAAATGAAACTACGTGCGCCAGTAAACATCCGAAAGGTAAAAGACCAGAACTGGGAACGACCACGGCCACGACCACGACCATGCCCAGAGGACAACTCGCACAACTCATTCATGCAGAAATCCATTGACATTTAATAGCCCCGGCCGCCTGCCTTGACTTGGCCAACAGCAAATGCGGGGCTGGCTTGAGCTCTCAGGTGTTGGCCCCGAGTTCCCAGTCTGTGGTCCGGTTAAAGTCTAGTTAAACCTGAATTTTGGTATTTGTATCTTTTGGTCGGTGGTGTGTGGCTTGTTTTTGTTTTTGTTTTCGTTTTTTTCTTTTTCGTTCGTTTGTTTTCTTGTTTTTGCCTTTTGCCTTCTCAGTTGCAGTTGCGGACAGGATGTGCCCGACACAGGTGTGCATGTCCATGTCGCCGTTCGGACAGCCAACATTGGAAGTTACTTAAAGCTGAGCGAAGCCCGAAAGCCACTCATTCACGCATAAATCATAGAAAATAAAAGGAGCCAAAGGAATGCAGGATTGCAGCTTCCGCTCGAAATAAAATCAATTAAAATGAGAGGTTACCTTTTATTTTCTCATCTTGTTTTTATATAAATTTCCAAAGCCGTTAATTGCTCGTCATTGCTGACTTCAATTTATCGTTAATTAATTATTATTTATAAGCCATTAAGTCAATTTATATAAGCCCACAATTTAGCCTTAAGCTGCACTTAACTGTATGAGAATACAAGCTTTGATTGCATTTTTAATAAGTTTAAATTAAAGTTAAGTGTTTGTTTAATGAAAGCTTTGTGCTGTATCTTAAAATATACTTATAAATGTATCTGCACTTTGTATCTATTTTAAGCTACATATAGAACTGTATCTATATCCGTTTATTTATGTATCTATATCGGTAATTTATTTGCATTTCACATCAACTGCATTAAAGCGTTCTATTCTCGAGCAGCTTTTAACCTATTGACCCATTAACTTGTTCTTGAACTATCCACATGCACGGGTTAATTTTGGAGGCGCCACCGCTGGCTGCGGTCTACTTCGTCTGGTGCGACTCCTTTGGCGTCTTCTTCTTCGTCTCCGCCTCCGTCGCTGCCGCATGCAATAAACTGATTAGACAAACAATTAATTTTGCCAAGTTGCGAATGGCGCCCACGGCCCGAAAACTGGAAACCACTTAAACTCGATTTGATTGAAAAGCTTAAAAGCGGCGCGCACGTCGCCAACCCCCTCTTCCCCCTTTCCACCCCGCCCCTTGCCAGCTTGTTGTTGTGCGACGCGGGCTGGCCGACAATTTGACATAAATCTAAACAAAACAAGTCAAGTCAAGGGGAGTGGAAAGTGGAGAGTAGAAAGTGGCGCCTTCGCAGTCGGAGCACGCCTGTTGACCCATGTTGTTATTGTTGTTATTGTTGTTGCGGCTGTTGTTGTTGTTTTTGGTTTTGGGGCGAGACGGCCGCAGGACGACTTCATTAATCAAGGCCGCAAACAAGCGGCGCCGAGTCCTGGCCGGGCGCAGGACCGACGACGATGACAACGCAGCCAAAATGCATTCCGAGCGGCGATTGGGATTGGGATGCAGACACACACACACACACGCACACACATATACACACACACATAAACATAAATAATTAGTATGATTCTTTAAAGGCCAATTACCTAATTTGGACGCTTTGAATAATTGCCCCGAGCATCGCAGCAACGTTGTTGGCAACGGCAGCTTCCAAAATCAGTTTAAATGCAAACAGCGACCGAGTTGGCCAACAGCACACGACCAGACAACGAAGCTACAAACAACAACGGCAACAACAATGACGACTGCACTAAGCGGCTTATTGCCCAAATGAAGATAAAGCGCTTTCTGCCATTGCTGCTGCTGCTGCTGCTGCTGATGCTGATGCTGACTTAACTGCTGCTGCTGGTGCAACGCCTGAGAGACATTTAAATCTCAACAGTTAGAAAATAATTAGAGCGTTTAGTGCCCTGGAGCTTAAGGCCCAGACTCGAACTCAAAGATGCGCCGAAATGTCTTTTCAATTGTGGCCAAAAGACGCCGACGACATGGCCAACAACAATCAAGACGTAAAAAGCATTTGTGGTTAATTAATGGCACCAATTGCGAGACACCCTTTTTGGACAAGACTGTTGATCAGTTAATGAAAGAACTTTATAATATATAAATATAAAATAAAATTAAAACTATTTCACAATTACAATTAAATTACAAAACTGAAAGCCAAGCTAAATAAATGTTTTAAGGCAAAAGTGAAAAGTAAATATAAATTTAACTTACAGCGATGTCTAGAACTACCGCAATATATTCTAAGTTAAATGCAATTATCTGTGTATAAATACATTCCAAATACACATAAGTGGTCAGTTATGTTAACATTAATTGCTTTCTATGGCCAACGACACAAGTTGTTGTTGTTGTTGTTGTTGTTGTTGTCAGCGGCAAGGGTATCGCAGCAGGCTCTGTCTGGGCCTACACGTTGCCGAAGCCGCCAGACAGTCGTTAAAATCAGAGAGAGAGGAAGAGGTGCGAGCAGGTCGGCACGTCGCAGTGACCGACCCAAAGGACACGCAGCGGCGGCTCCAAAGTGAACCCTTGACACTGCGCGTGGTCGTCGTCGGGCTAGTCGGGCTAGCCTGGCCCATTGGCACAGCTTGAAGCTAAATAAATTAAGGGCAATTAGGCGCAGCATTACAAGCACAAAGGTCAAAAGCGGCAGCATCCTGCCGCTGCTGCCCAATTGCTCCCTGGCGTCGTTCCCCAGAGTCGGCAGCCAGCAGCCAGGTGAGTTTTGCCTATCTAGAAATGATGCTGGCAAATATTTGTTTGAAGCATTCGCTGCGAATATTTTTTTTACCTATCTTTTAATTACAAGCTGGTCGCACTGTACATTTTACAGTTGCTTCCGCGGCGCGGAAGTTGTTCGAATCGTGAAGATTAGCGGTAAGTTGCTCGAGTGCAGAAAGCGTGGCGCGCAAAAGCACTTTGGCCAATTAACTGCGGCTAATTGTTGTGTACAAAGCGGAGAAAAAGAGAGAGAAAAAAAAAGCGAGCATCTTTTGTGAAAGTCAACAAATCAAACAAGTGCCAGCAATAACATCTCAATCTGAATCTCTCGCACCAAGTGCGAGTGGGAGGCAAAATCGCTCCGCGCCCAAGCGATCCGTTTATAAACTCGCACTCGCTGCGATTTCTCGCCAACTTCCGCTGCGGCCAAAAGATTTGCAAGCGTCGAGTTCTACTTTCGCTAAGGCGAGCGAAAAAAAAACAACAAAATAAAAACATACAAGCATTAAATTATCATAGAGCCCAAAGCGATTTCCCAAATGCTGATGCGGCTTTAAGTTGAAGAATGTTTTTCACTTTGTTTTCCAAATTGCTGTTTAAAGAATCATTTTAATAAGTCAGAGTTGTAAATAGAAGAAGTCCAAGCCACTTTAAGATTTCAACACAGTTAGCTTGGAAAATGCAATTCATCTGCGGTTTCATGCTTGGCCGCAATGGAAATGAAAATGAAAATGGAAAGCACGCACTGTGAAGAACGTTGCCGAGCAGCGGAAATTTCACTTTTCGGCAATCATAACTGACCTTAATCAAAGGCAATGCTGTTGTGCGGGCGTCTTCGAAAGTATCTTAACTTTGCTGCGGAAACTTCTCGGGCTGCAATTGCAGCTGAATCTGGCAGCTGAAAGATGCATCTCTGGCTTGAGTTTCATTCATATGCAATAAACACAAAACAGCTGCAAAGAACTTGAAGTGGAGATGGGGGGGCACGAAACGGAAGGTAAACCCACTCTGCCAGCTACACAGCGCGTTTCCTGTCTGGGCCAACATCATGAGATATCATGAGGTAAATATACAACGCAGCTGCCGCCGCTGCAGCAACAACTACACGTTCAACTACCTGCCCCAAAGTGGCCCGCAGGTGAAGTAACTTATACGCTGCGGCCGCCCCGAACATAATTAGTTTAGCTGCTACCCAGTCAATGCCCCCCGTTGCCCCGTTGCCCCGTTCCTGCCCCTGCCCCTGCGCCTGCCACAGACGCAATCTTGGTCTTGGTCTGCGTCTGCGTCTCATGCTCTGCGTAAGCCGTAGCAATCATAGTGTGTGGGTATCTCAGTCTGGTTGTCATCATCATTAAAAGCCGTCTCACTGTGTCTCGCTGTGTGTATCTGTATCTTTTTTGTTCACATACCCCATACCCTATTACAAACTTATGACATTAAAGGGTATATTGTGAATGTTGAATGTATAAAATATTTAACAGTATTTTAAAGGTTTACTCTGGCTGACTTATTTATAATTATATGTATCTATGGATACTTTTTCTATATCTGAAGATCTATAGAATTGTATCTTAAGAACTTAAAGCAGCTTACATGCATAATTGGTTTATTACAGGATATTATTCCTAGTCAGATACTACCTAGCAAAGCGCTTTTGCCTGCTTTTTTTTGCCATGGCTTTTACTTTGCTGCTCTTTAGCTGCGATCAGCAGACACGGCAAATCTAACAACTTATTTTTTTATTTGTTCAGCAGAACTAGCCAAGGGGATTCGTAGGCAAGATAGAATTGTCCCATGTTCAAGTACAGATATACATACCAGCATATATGTATAAGTACATATATCGTTGTTGCATTTTGAAAGCTGATCTTGAATGTTTTCCCGCTTGCCTCTTGACTCATTGTTGCCTCGCCTGCCACTCGTCTATGTGTACATTCATGATTATATATTGTGAAATTCTGCACACGTTGCACACAATGCATCAATTCATTCGCATTCACATTCATTTGGCTTTGGGTCTGTTAGCTGTACTCGAATCGCAGGCGGATGTGACTCATTCACTTGAAATACGAATTACGCCTGCGAAGAGAGGCTCCAACTTTTGTATTTCCACAAGGCCTAAGAATTCTTTAATTTGTTTATTTTTGTGCGCTTCATGCCTGAGTAGGTCGCTCGGGTCAGTCTGCCAGTCTGAGAATTACTTGCCGTTTGTTGTTGACCCCTTCGTATTCCACAAGATCATTCAGTTCGTTAAATATGCCAACATCTGTGCACAATGATGAACCGGTGAAAAAACACTCTGCGATTGAATTTGAAAAGAGGTTCGTTAAACCATCACCTCAACTAATCATCTTTTTATTAAGCATAGTTGATTCCTTTAAATACATTTTAAATAGTAAATAAAAGCCTTATCAAAAATAACATTCATCTGATATGCATAATCGTAATTGTAAATCACATAAATACATAAAAATAATCATATATCAGTCACTTTGCCACATGTTGCCAAGAACCTGCACGCATGTTGCAAACGGTTAAAGCAACACAATTCGCAATTGAGCAACGACTAGAGAACGAGAGAGAGTAAGCCAAACAAGCAACTGCCAGCCCGCCTCTCCTCAGCACTCGGCACCCCCGCACAATCGTGTATAAAGCAGCACAGACACGAACGCAGCCAGAGTCAAGCAAGCAGACACGAATGCCGGCCCGAGAACGAGGAGCGAAACGAAACGCGAAACGCGAAAAGCGAAACGAGCAGTTAAGTTTGTGTCTGCTTCTTGCTCGCTCTGCTGGCGTTCGCTTTGGCTTTGGCTTTGGCTGTGGCTTTCGCTTTGGCCAGTGCGGAGCTCAGTCCAAGTCGATGATTGCTGCCGAGCGGTTGGGTCGGTTCTGTCGCATGGCTGTCTACCGTGACTTCGTCAGCTACCACAAAATCGTTACAAGTGTGAACCGAAATCCAATGTGAATTCAAATGCAAATAATGAAGTGTTGTGCTCTGTGAAACAACTGCATATGAAAATCAATGAATAGCTGAATGCTAAAACTCATCACGCGCACCTCGCACGCACACACACCAGCCCCCTTTTACACACACACACATACATAGCCGCAATCGAGTTAGCATCGTGACTCGTTGTTAGCCGTGACTCGTGACTGGTCGCGAGTGTGTGTGCCACATTGACTTGAACGCAGGTTCGTCCATCGTTTCACGGCGCTGTCGTTCCGCGTTTCCTTCATCCTTCATCCTCTGTCGCCGTCGCCGTCGCTATCGCCGTTGTGATTGTGATTGCGGGCCACGAGGCCACGAAAACGAAACCGAAAACGAAAACGCGACGAAAATTAAAGCTTTGCGTGGCAAAAATCGCTAACAAACAAACGGAACAAAAAAAAAAACAACCAAAAAAAATCGTATATATATATATATACACACATATAACAAACCCCAACAAGTGCAAAGGCAACAAAAAGTAAAAAAAGAAAATAAAGAAAATTGTAGCCAGTTGCGTAAAGGCTAAAAATTTGGTGTGTGTGCTATATTTTGTTTTTTTTTTGGTAGGGCCAAAAAGAAAAACGATTATCATCTAGCGGGTTTTAGCGGGAGTCGCTCCTATAAATAACGTTGCGCCAGGCGCCGCTAATTACGCCAAAACATGAAAATATTCACAACAACAGCAGCGCGAAAAACTTGGCAATTAATCAATTTTCCGCTTGACCAATATATAATAAATTCATTCGAGCTGAATCCACACGGAAGTCGCCACTATTATCATAATTAAAGTAAAAGCTAAGAGGAGGAGGACACATCAAAGCACACGATTGCCTGGCATGGCCCAAAGGAGAGATTAACTCACTCACTAACACACACACACACGCACACATACAGAGAAAGAGAGAGAAGGAAGATGTATGTGAAGCAAGAAGCGCTGTTCGAACAGCTGTTGCTGCTGCTGTCGCTGTTGCTGTTCTTGCCCCGATCTCTGCTTGCCACACGCTACAATTCAGGCAAGCTGCAGCTATACGCAAACGGTGGCGGCTCCAGTTCCAGTTCCAGCTCAAGTTCCAGCTCCAACTCCAACTCGCACAACGAGGTCTTTCCCATAGCGGACAGCCAGCCAATGACAGATGATGGCTATATGGCCCCATCCCCCATTCCATACTATCCGGCCAGCGAGCTGGACAATCCGGTGCAACAGCTGAGCAGCTGCCAGACAGTCTGCGCCTGCAAATGGAAGGGCGGCAAGCAGACGGTGGAGTGCATCGATCGACTTCTCATACAGATACCGGAGCACATTGATCCCAGCACACAGGTGCTGGACATGTCCGGCAACAAGCTGCAGACCCTGGCCAACGAGCAGTTCGTGCGCGCCAATCTGCTCAATCTGCAGAAGCTCTATCTGCGCAACTGCAAGATTGGCGAAATCGAGCGGGCCACATTCAAGGGCCTGACCAATCTGGTCGAGCTGGATCTCTCGCACAATCTGCTGGTGAGCGTGCCCAGCCTGGCGCTCAGCCACATCTCCTCGCTGCGCGAACTCACACTCGCCTCCAATCACATACACAAGATCGAGGCGCAGGCCTTCGGCAGCACGCCCGCCCTGCACAAGCTGGATCTGTCGCACTGCGACATCCAGACGATCTCGGCGCAGGCCTTTAGCGGTCTGCAGGGCCTGACGCAGCTGCGTCTCAACGGCAACAAGCTGAGCGAGCTGCTGCCCAAGACCATCGAGACGCTAAGTCGCCTGCACGGCATTGAGCTGCACGACAATCCGTGGCTCTGCGATTGTCGGCTGCGCGATGCGAAGCTGTGGCTGATGCAGCGGAATATTCCGTATCCGGTGTCGCCAGTGTGCGCCGGCGGACCGGAGCGCATTATCGATCGCAGCTTTGCCGAGCTGAACGTGGACGACTTTGCATGCCGGCCGGAAATGCTGCCCATCTCGCACTACGTGGAGACGGCGATGGGTGAGAACGCGTCCATCACGTGCCGGGCACGCGCCGTGCCCGCGGCCAGCATACACTGGTACTGGAACGGCCGCCAGCTGGCCAACAACAGCGCCTTCAGCGCGTACCAGCGCGTACACATGTTCGAGCAGCTCGAGGGCGGCTTCGAGAAGCGTTCGCGCCTCGTCCTCACCAACGCCCAGGAGACGGACTCCAGCGAATTCTACTGCGTCGCCGAGAATCGCGCCGGCAGCGCCGAGGCCAACTTCACTCTCCATGTGAGCATGCGCGCCGCGGGCATGGCCTCCCTGGGCAGCGGCCAAATTGTCGGCCTGAGCGCTGCGCTCGTGGCGCTCATCGTGTTCGCCCTGGCGGCCATTATGTGTCTGCTGCTGCGCGTCAAGCGGCAGCCGTACGTGGACAGCAAGACGCCCAACCACATGGAGGTCATCACCTCGGTCAACCACCAGAACTCGATCACCAACAAGACCCAGCCGGCCACAGGCAATGGCAGCATTGGCGGCATTGTCATCGCCAATGGCGCCGTCGCCAATTGCATCGATGGCAACCTCGCCGGCGCCGGCGGCACTTTGGAGCGCAAGCCCAGCAGCGGTCCCAGCGGCGTCACAGGTGGCGCTAGTGGGGGCGTGGGCGGAGTTGTGGGCCGACGAGCGAGTGGCTCGCCGCACGAACAGCGCACCGCGAATCCTGTGCAGAAGCCGCCGCGGCTAACCGACCTGCCCTACTCGACGCAGGGGTATGAGAATGCAGGCAGCGTGCTGTCGACGGCGGCGTGCTTCATCTCGCCGAGCGCCTCGACAGGCCACGGGCACGGCAACAATCCGGATCTGATCAATGACACCAAACGCTTTGGCAGCGACGACGAGTTTGCCGACCTGAAGCTCAATCCCGAGCTGAGCGGCGGCAGCGGCGAATACAGTCGCGCCAACGGCTGCGACTCCCTCTACCCCTCCGGCCTGTGGGAACATGGACCGGGCACCGGTACCGGCACGGGCACGGTGACGGGTCCTGGTGCCATTTCGGCGGACGATCTGTTCATGAAACGCTACACGGACAAGACGCCCATCATGGACGCCGGCCAGCTGTACGATCTGCACGAGCGGCACGCGGCCAGCGACTACTTCAGCAAGACCTTTCCACGCACGCACTGCAACATCGCCATGCAGCAGCAGCAGCAGCAGCTGCAGCAACAGAATAATGCAGCAGCAGCGGCAGCATCGGGCAGCTCGACGGCCACGACGAATCTGTCGGGCGGCTCGTCAGGCTATCCGACGGACTATGGACTGCCGCTGGTGCCCGGGGCCGAGCATCAGCACAATCATCAGCTGCAGATGCATCCGTTGCAGCAGCTGCAGCAGCAGCTCACATCCACGCTCAACCATCACCAGCAGCAGCTGCAGCTGCATCACGGCAGTCCACACTTTAGCAGTCGCACCCTGCCACGCCTACACGACGGAGGTGGCGGTGGCGGTGGCAGCAGCACCGCCTCGACCAGCTCATCGCCAACGCCCGCCCAGAGCGCAACGGCGGCCAGTTCCAGTTCCTGCTCAATTTTGCCCAACGGGCAGCCGGTGAACGCAAAGACGATACGGGTCTGGCAGAAGGGGGGCGTGCCCGTGCTGCCGCCCGTGACGGCGCTGAAGCGGGCGCTGATCAGCAGCAGCCGCAACTCGCCGGACGAGGGCTACCAGGAGGGCTGCGGCACCGATGTCTAAGCGTCCTAAAAGAGCGCACTGAACTGAAATAAACTCTAAACTCACAACTAACCAAGTTACAACTAACAGTAAACACTGGCTAATGCAAATATTTTCTATGTGGCTCGTCGACTAGCGAGTATCGAGCGAATTTGTGGCGTGAATTTGTGCAAGCAAACTGTTTGTGATAGTGTCTGACAAAAGATATTGCGAATGAAGATAATAATAACAAGAAGACAACAAAAACAAAAAAAAAAAAAAGACAAGAAAAAAACATGGCATGATCATAAAAAAAAAACAAAAAATAAAATGCAGCTGCAAGAAAAATATATAATTATGTATACTCCTAGTTTATAAAGCAAAAACCTAACTAAAGTAAAACACTTGAAAAACTTAAAGTAAATATATATATATATACCATATATTGATAACTATAACTAACCAACTAGACAGCCCTAAGAAACTGTATATAGCAACATAATGTCAACTCTCGCAAATCCCCGCATTACAAATATTAAGTATCAAGAGAAAAAAAAAGAAAAGGAAAAACTACAAGCTAAATGCAATAAAAGTAAAGAAAACGTTTAAAGTTAAAACTCTCTCACACAAACACACACACACACACATGCAGGCAGGCAGGCAGTACTTAAAAGTCATCTATGCCCATGTAAATGTAATTAAAATGTAACTTTAACACTAACTGTACTTCTAACTCTGTGTGCGTGTGTGCGAGAGTTTCAACATTGTTGTTGCTAAAGCTCTACCGCCCCCCCCCCTCCCACTCTTGAAAATAACAAAGATTCAAACCCATCCACAAGCCCCTCCCACACTTGAAAGCAAATGTAAGTTGTAAAATGAAAAATCCTTAACTATCAGTTAAAGCTGACTTGAAATGTGTGAAGAAAAACAAATATGAAAAAAAATTTAAAGAAAATAGCAAAATTTAAAACGTAACTAATAATAATTGTATTTGTGTGTGACATTTGTATATAAGTATATAGGCAAATATTGAAAACAATATTAAAATTCGCATTATTTGAGGGCGTGGCCAGTTTAAAGACACATCAATAAAGAACATATGAAAAGAAAAAATAAATATCAGCATGTAGGTACTACATAAATAAAAAGCTGAGGCAGCTTTAACTCAACAAATAAAAATTTATTTTCTAATTTAATTAACATAATTAGCTACGCTCATTAAGCTACTCAAATGATTCCAAGTACTGTTAATTCTAACGTCCAGTTAAATAGACCTTCATTTAATTTACGACTTTTTTCAATTGACATTTTGACAGCAATCGAATTTAAGCATTGGAAAAAGGGTTAAGCGAAAATCCGCATCAGGATGTTGACCCAGTTTCAATTGTGCATAATAATAAAAATAGAAAAGTTGAGTTGTCGCTGCCCAAGCATTTAGTATATTTCCTAAAAAAAATGAAATCAAATAAAAATAAAAGAAAAAGAAAAAGATAAAGAAAAAGAGAACGAAAAAAACACTTAACTGTGAACTGAAAGTTAGGATATCACGTTTAGTGTAAAATGTAAAAAGAAAATCAAATGAAACTCAACATATTCATCAATTCATACGTAAATAAACATATGTAAATGGCTAAGGCACTGTGCTACAAGTACACACACAATTAACACACACCCACACACATACAAAGGACAATTAAAAATATATCCACAGATTTTGCTTGCCTGTATTAAGCCCAAAAAAAACGCATTCAAGCAAACAGTAAAAAAGCAAACAACAATTCAAATGAAAAATGAAAAAAAAATTAAGAGAAGAAAAGAGATGAGATGAAAAACATATATAGAATATTTTGTAAGGTAAACCAAAGACTTTTTTCTTTGCATCTAGTAAAAACGGAGGGGCGAACACAACAATTAAATGTTACTTGAGAGCCCGCACGGAAAATACAATGAACAAGAAAATAACCTTAACATTTAAGCTACACTTATGTATTGTATGATATAACACTAAATACATAATATAAATTTAAATATAATTATAAATTTAGTATATAGATACTTATGTATGTACTTAACATGTATGACAGAGAGCGCAGAGTTCGCGCAACAAAGGCAAGCATTGAATGCACGAAAGCAACTGAATGAAGAACAAAGCAAATGAAAATATATATATATATATATATATAAACATATATATATCTATATATATATATACTATATATATAAATGAAAGCACACGGCGTTGTCATTACTTTTACAGCTTGAAAGGCAGGTAGGTACGAATGGGCGAGAATGGCGAGGGGCGTGACCCAATTAACTTGGCGGGGCAGAAACACAACACGACGGCCACAGCCAGTGCCACAGCCAGAGACAATCGAATCCGCATCATGTTGCCCCAAAGCCCCCAAAAGCTGCTGCTGCGCTTTTGTTGTTAACCGTTGCAGCATTTGGCATATTAGGGCCAATCGTCTAATCGCCAATTATGCATTTCACCAGCCCCTCCCCTCCCGAGCAGCCAAATCCATACCCTCAAATTTAGACTAACTCACACAAGTCCCCAGCTATATAAATCGATATGCGTAATCAACAGACAGAGCAGACAAATCTCTATTTCACCGAAGTAAACATACCCTTTCATTTGAAAGGGTTGCTTCTTCTTAAGGCACAATTTAAGGATTAAATACTTAGCTAATAAATGTAATTTAAGGTTTTAATTAATTTTTCTTTAAAGATTACATATTTGCTTAATTTCAATTTCTGTTTTAGTCTGTGAATTATTTAACTTGCTTTTTAATCCCCTTTTATTAAATTATTTTTTTTATTTATCTGCATTCTAATATTTCAGCTATGTTAACTTATAAATATGTTTTATAGTACTAATTAAATAAGAAGCATTTTACTTACCTTAATTCCATCTTTAATTTCATTCTGACATCTTTAATATAAATCCAACACATATATGTTGCTGAACTTAATAAAGTCAAGTTATGTATCTTAAAGATACACAATTCAGCCACAAGCTATAACACTTAGATACACAGGTATTGTTGTTAATTTGCTGTTAGTTCACGACGGCGTTTCTGATACCCTCTCGACTGGCGAAAAAAAAGGTGGCCCCCAAAAACCTCTCCTGACCCGCTCAGCGCCCCTTGTCGCTCCAATTTGCAGCTACACATGTTTCGCGTGCGTGTGTGTGTGTGTGAGTGTGTGTGGAGGGGGCAGTTGTGGGAAGCGCGTAATAAATACGGCGGTAGGCACCAGTACGAGATTATATCATGGCGTGCATAGGTCTAACTGTCTGGGTCGTTGCCGCAGATAGCTCACTCCCCCCACCCTCCCTCCCCTCAGTTTTCACCCAGCCATATCCCTCGCCTTATTGACGACGCGCAAAGTTTGCCAACTAAACAAGTTTTGTGCCTCAAATGAAATTTAGGTTGCAACTGAAGCCCAACAAAAGCCAAACAAAACAAAGCAGCAGCAGCAGCAGCAACGAGAAAAAAATTAGAACTTTTGTGCTGAAGGAAAGTGAATTTTATTTGTTCAACTTTATTACGTATACGTGCCGTTGTTCCGCCTGTGTAAATAACCGAAATGCAAAACGTGCCCCCGCCCGCCCACCGACTCCGTCCACAGCTCCTGTTCGCCTTAGATCTCTGGGCGTCTAATGAAGACAGCGCCGCCAGGTGCTCCTCGCACTTTTATGTGCATACATTGCGGCCTGTTTAACGACTTGGGCAATGCCTAGCATGAGAAATTTATAAAAAGAAAACGGCAAAAACCAACTTGCGAAAAGATGAGAAGATGCCAAGCACACACTCACACACACACACACACCAACTCACACCCGCATACACACACGAAAAACTCTCATATGCCTAAGCTAACAGACCGTAAATATTGTTGAAAACGGCAGTTTATTTTTGGGCCCACCGCCGAGCACATCATTCAATAGCAAGGACAACGCGCCCGAACGCCTGATGGATGTAAAGAGCAGCAACAAAGCGACAGTTGATTCAGTTGATTCAGGTGCACGAGTCACGAGCATATTGTTAAAGGCTTTTCTGTCCTGACAGTCCGGCCAAAGCGGCCGCAACTTAAATAAGCAGCAAACGAGCGAGAATTCTTAACTTGTCTTACAGAATAGCAAATGCCCTATGTTAGAATATAAGATGGCATTTTATATGCTAACATAGAGTGTGGGCATGCTCAACAAGACGAAGATTTCAAACTTTACCTATTTAGCATTCTCTTTGTTGCTGCAAAATTTGCTTCTTCCAAAAACTTGTTTATTCGAAAGTTGGGCAAGCCTTTTATATATTCCTCAAATCTTATATATGTATGAGCTAAAGTCTAGCGATATTGCTTATAAGGATTTCAATCTTTTATGAGTACATTTCATTTTCAAGTTTTTCCGTTTTTCGCAGACACTTTTAAAAAACTAACATGCCTGCGAACTCAATGCCATTCTAGATTTTTTTTTCGTCCTCATATCATGTCGTACGTTATAATGATACAAACACATGCACACACACACACACACACAGCCCACTCATAAAGAGAGAGGCTCGACAAAGAGTTGTCGCACACACACACACGTAGAATGTGTGTGTGTGTGTTTGCGTGTGTTGTCTCTTTAGCGTCTTCAGCATTTAATGGCCTCATTAATTTTCTATGCTTGGCCTTAAATTATTTCACTAGACAGAGGAGCTGCTTGCAGCTAGCACGCTGCTCAGCAATTCCATTAACTTGGCTGGCACTCAGGCAAATGCCACGCCCCCCCCCCGTACCCTTCCCCGCCCCTCCGCTGAACTGGGCGCACTTGTCGCGTCTGAGCGCACGCCAATGCCAATGCCAAGTGTCTTAGTGCTCGTTGGCATTAATTTGCATAAACTTAATTGTTTTATTTAATCAATAAAAATAATTAAATGCCATGTGCGTAAGTAATTAAAACAAATCGCTTTTACTGCACAGCAAATTGAAATTGCATAAACATAAACCCCACTAAACGAGCCTCGCATGCAACAAGCAACAAGCATATGGAAAAGGCAACTATGACCCCAATATCTATTTACATATATATCTGTCTGTGTGTGTGAGTGCTTGTTTGTGTGTACCTTTGTAATTATGGCACATCAAACATTAATCAGCAGGCAAATGCGTATGCAAAATACAAAGCACATATGCATAAAATCAGCGGCCAAATGATAATTTCGTTGCCAGCTAGCCAAGCCAAATGGCAAAAAAAAAAAAAAAAAACAACAACAGCAACCAAATTGTGGAGCCCACAAAATCCATAAACCAAATTACTTTGTAAGCTGGCGGACGCACCAAAAATTTTCAATTTTTCAGCATAATTTATAGCGCACAAAGCGTAAAAACCAAAAACCCAGCAAATCAGTACGAGAAATTATGCAAAAATATTTTTCGAACGCGGTCAGCCAAAATCAGGCTGCGTATTTAGCTATCTGATGTTGCGTGTATGTGTGTGTGTGGGTGTGTAAGCGCATTACATACATACAAATAGAAGCAAAAAAGGCAATGATAGGGCACAGTCACAATTTGCAATAGGTAAAACGATTTAAAGCCTAGCCACAACACACACACACAAACAAATACGGAGCCATTTAGAGATACAAATTAAACTAATGCCACAGATAGATACATTTATATTGATCAGCAATTTAATGTAAATTATATTGTCTATTGCGTGCTCCCAGCCCTCAGTTTATTTGCGCTTGTTATTGTATCTGTATCTGTATCTGAGTCTATGTCTATGTCTGTGTTTGTGTTTGTGTGTCTGTGTTTATGCCTGGGTCTGGTTCTGGTTCTGGTTCTGTTTGTGGGCGCATTATGCAAATCAGTATCTGTAAAACTGTATCTGTTGCTTTTTATAGGCATTTATTTTATTTCCATTTCATATGAATAATAACAAATGACTCCATTTTAAACGGACGCTCAAAAGTATCCTACAAAAAGTATTTAAACCAACAATGTAGCTAATGTTGAAACTTGCCCACCATGCTCAACCAATATTTTACATAGTTTCCACTAACATATTTGAAATATTTCTCTGCCACACTTTCATTTTGATTTATATAAATAAAAAACGCAATTCTTTTTTTTTTTTTTGCCAAACACTTCAATTTCAAATTAAAAGCAATTTATTAAAAAGTTTGCATTTAATTGAAAGTAAATTTGAATTTAAATTTATCGATTGCACAAAAGCAATATTGGTTAAAAGTGTAAGAAATACGCAAACAAATTAATTCAGCATAATATGAGAAGAGAGCGCAATAGCTTTAATGGCGCCCTGAAAAGTATGCTATAGCAGCATTTGAATACAGCAAGCAAACAAGTATACGCACCGTGCGCCGTGAGCACAAAGGCACAGGAATAGAAGGACAGCCACTTCAAGATCTCAGTCTGCGCTTTGTGCGCTGCCCTCATTTAAAATTCAATACAAAAAACATTGCCAGTGCCATGTTTTTGTTGCCGTTGCTGTTTTCTTAAGAAGGGAAGAAAAACGGAGTGGTGTAGGGGAGAGGAGGAAGGGTGGCCACGCCCCACGACGATTACATTTCCATGCAAATCAAATTGGAAACCAGCACAAAAAGACATTGTTCGATGGGGGCCAAAGCCTTGACAGATAAGCCAAGCTAAAGATACGCAAAATTATAAAAACAATTTGCAGTCATTTGTTTAGCGAACAAACAATAAAGATACTTATGTATACATCTATATCTACTGTATTGTTCCAATATGGCTAATTAGACGCGTACCTCGGTCGCAATGCGATTTACTGCCTGATTTTTGCCGTTCATTTATTCATCAAGTTCAACGCCCGCCTCGATATCAATGCTATTAAATAATCATAATAATAATAACAGCGCGCTTGTCGCTGTCTCAATTGAACCACCGATCCACCGAACCACCGATTCACCAAACCACCGAGCCACAAAGGTAGTCGCTTGTTTTTGTGCGTGTCTGACATGAAGCACGTGCATAAATTAATTTATGACGTATCGATTGTTATTAATTTCAACGCCAGCCTCAACTATTTAGTCAATTCGTCACAAAAAGCTTCGGCACTTTTCGACGGGGCATCAAGGGGTTAATAATTCATTCATTTGTGCAATGCGCCAACTTTCACTTACGGCTATCATCTGTCACACCTCATCAACACCGTGCGTGCTCCTCCCTCCGTCCGCCTCTGATTGGCGGCAATTGCTCTTTGGCAATATTGTCAATAATTATCTTCATATTTCACGAAAAATTGTAGACAAATGCGCGTCAGTTATGCGATTGTGTGTGCATGCGTGTGTGTGCGTGTGTGTTAATTGACATGAGTGGTAGCGGTATATAATTCATACCGTAATTGATATTAATCATTTTGGTTGTATTATGATCTGGCCAAAAAACGCGTTGTCTATCAAATTTAAATCACTGCATAATAGTCAATAAAGTCGCAGTAAGAAGCAAGTAAGTAAATATCAATGAAAGCATAAATAAATGCAGGTAATAAATTTTTAAGGACACACTTCATAATGTGATACAGTTCCTGGTTATATTTGTATCATTGTCTTTAAGCAATATCTAAACTGATTTTTAGATTAAGCTTTTCCATTTAACTTTTACTACAGAACAAATCTTACACATCTACACATTGCGATTGCAAATGAGAATTGGTCTATAAATAATCCGCCATTGTGTAAGTAGATTGATTTTTACAATCAAAATTAGCCCACGTCTTAAGCAAGCTCAAAGGAGATTATACAGCTGGAATTGATTACGCCCACGAAAAAATCCTACTTGTAAACAAACAAAGAAAGCAATTATTCAGGCGAATGTGCATTCGATAAGCAAGTTATCTTATGTAAGCTGATTGGTAGAAGCTAAAAAAAGTATTTAATAGAAAAAGCACTTCACATAAAGTTACATAAATGCATAAATATATTTATATATATTTTGCTTTGAGTGCATAAGTAAGAAATGACTTTTATTACGTATACGCCCACAGTTGGCAAGCGAGAGCGTAATACAATTATGTGTGTCTTATTGTTGGATGCATTTTCGCAGTAGAGCTAAACAATGTGTTAGGTGAATGTTATGCATAGCTTAGATGCCATTCAATTGAGTTGGGAAAAAGTTGATGAAGTATAACATTGATTAACCTGCAATTCAATAGATCATAAGGTTGGCACACACTGTCTTTTAAAGCACTTCGCTGATTTGCTGCCGTTCACTGGGAAGTCCTTGTGCCTCCCTCCCCCCTTCCATTCATCATTATTAAGGCCTTTAATTTATGGGACCACCAGTCGCAGTCGTTGTCGTTTTTTATGGTGTGTGTTTTACATTGACTATAACATCGGGGCCATATATACTCGCATGGGCTCGTATGTATGTTGTAAGTACGGCAGCTGCTGTTGCTGTTGCTGTTGCTGCTGAGTTCAAAGTACTACGGGCAGGCAGGTAACTCTCCTCGGGTCTGCCGTGTGCGCATAAAATCGATAAATCTTAAAAATTCAATAACAGCCGCCGCACGCGAGCTTCGGCCCAGCTGGCGGTCGCCCTGTGAAAGCCCCACCCCCAAAAAAAATCCACCCCGAGCTTGAGGGATTGGGGGCTGTGTGTACTCATGTATATGTCAAAATGAAAATCAAAGGCGAGGGTCAATGGCAAATTGGATTGGCTCGATTCGTGTACTTGTGTTTTGTGAAAATTAAAGATTTATCAGGCCCTAATCAGGCACTGGCGACCAGTTTAGTTCTGTTGAGTTTCTAGGCAGCGCGTGAATCAGTTTTGCCACCGCCACAGTTGGGCAAACTTTTAATTGGCGGCTTTAAGGCATTATGTGTATACCCAACCGCTCTTTCCGCCCACAGTTAGACACGCCCACTTTTGAAATAAGCCTTCATCAATGCAAGTGGAGCGTCTCAACGAGCAGTTTCAACTATATGGAACGGCAAACTTTTGCTTTCATGTTGGGGCCAAACTTGAAAATTAAAGTGAATTTCATTATTGGCCTCCTTCTGCTTTTAAAGTTGAGCGAACAGAATAACCGCAGCAATAACAGCAATAACAAGGAGAAATGTCAGGTGGGCAACAACAATTAATTATACACCAAAATAAAGCGGCTGACCAGCTGGCAGGAGCTTCCATCGGTTTCGCCTGGCAACAGGCAGCAAATGACGAGGATAGCAGCATTTTTTATGATTTGCCACAAGGCAATGAATGAGTGTGAGTGTGTGTGTTTGTTCGTCTGTATGTATGTGTGTGTGTGGGCGACTCGCATTTCGCATTATTTATTGCCCATTCGTAGCCATACATTTATACGCACATTTGTACTCACGAAAATTCCGTAAATATATGCAATGTTTGTTGTTGCTGCTGTTCGTTCGTTCGTTTTTCTGGCGCTGTCCGGGCGCATTTTAAGGTCGCCCAGCCGCATATGAGCGCCAGCCGGAAACCGTAGTCGAGTGCCATCGCCGTCGTCTGCATGCCGACCAATTTTTAAGCGGCTCAGACGCCGCCATTTAAGTTTCCATTTCGACATTTTGGTGGAGTGCTCGTTGGCAAAAAAAATATAAAAAAAAACACGGCTAACAAAAGACACCATCGAGTGCATTTACAGCGATAAGATACTTGGTAACTCAATTAAGTTAACTGCTGCAGGTCGCCGCTCGCAGTTGCCTAAAAAAAGTCGACAATTAAATTCTGAATAAATTAATTCACTTGTTTTGTGTTTAAGGTTAAAGCAATTGGGTATATGTTAAAGGATGGATAGCACGATTTGTCATATCAGATATTTATATATTATTAAATGAAAACATTTGTGTTTTTCTATTTTATTGGAATTGTTTGCATAGAGTTAAAAGCTTAAAAATGGAATTAAAAAAGGCTTGGTTAAAGTGCAATATATTCAAATACGTTTTAAGCTGCTTGTACCTTGTATGTAGGTAAGTCCGGTTTAAAATTTAATATATACTAGAGCTAAGTGTTCGTGTGTAGGCCAGGTTAAAAGTAAAAGGTTTAACATTAATTCAATAGACATTGTTATGAGTAAATATTTTATATAAAGATATAGAAAATCAGTTGTTAAATAATTACATTTTAATACTGACTAAACTGACCAAATATTAAAAGATAATAAATTTAAAGAGACTTCCAAAAAATTTAATGAAGTGCTCTCTTTTTCAATAAGTTTGTTCCAAGATAAAAAGCTACAGCTTTTCTGAGGCTTTTGAGGAACAACACACTTGTTTTGGGCCTGGGATCCTTTTGGTAAAGAGTTACGTGGTAACCGTATCAAGATGCGAGACGACTTTGTTAGCACAAAACCTAATAATAAATGGGGTTTATCTTTCGTACTCTGTTGGTTGTTGTTGCTGTTGCTGCCTATGCCCGAACAATTAAACCATTTGCAGTTTATAACCAAGGCATGCCATTAAACAGAATTAAGTCAGTCCGGCCACGCCCGGCGCCATCTAGCGCCCACAATCCGCAACGAACGAACAGTCAGTCAAGCGAGACGCCAAACTGGAGTACCGATTCAAGAGAGCTTCGCCATAAATCGCTTATCACGCGACATTAAAACAACAACATCAATGCGGTCCCTCTTTCATTGTTGTTGTTGTTGTTGTTGTCATGGCCCGCAGCAAATGCCAAAAATTGCCGCACACAAAAACAATACAAAACACAAGCCAGTAAATGTAACGGCCACGGAGTTTTAATGTACTGTCGGTTGACTACCCCCAGCCAGTAAAAGGGGTGGGGGTTGGGAGGAGCAAAACGAGTGCAAAACAGAGAAAACCTTGAAAAATGGCAACAGCAGATTAAGCGCATAAAATGCTGGCAACGAGGGGGCGGAGATGGGGAGGAGGGGGTGGGCGAAGGGAGTAGTGAAATTGGATTTTGGGGCAGCAGCGAGAGAAGCTGAAATAAAAATTAAGACGTCATCAAAATGCAATTAAAAGAGTAGGTAAAAATGAGAACAGCCGCAGATTTATTTAAGCCCAAAGCCCCAGCCATTAAAGGGAGTGGGCAAAGACAAGGGAGCAGATTCGGAGGGGGGGGGGGGATGTTAGCCCCAGTTGATGCTGCTGTGCATTGTCTAAGAATAACAATAACACCAAGCACAACAAATAGATTTATTGTTGATGGCATTATTAAATTTCTTTATTTTTATTCGCTTGCCTTTTTTTTTGGGTTTTTTTTTTGTTTTTTGCACCCTGTCATAATAAAAAGGCAGGCAAAAAGTGTGATGATAGGAAAAACAGTGGGTGGGTAAAAAGGACTCGCCGGGTGGCAGCGTGTTAAGCAGCATATTGGGAAGCCATGCTAACGATGACGCTCCGCACAAAAGCGATGGGGCCGCCGGCGAGTAAGTGAGGGGTTGTGGGCAGGGGGCGTGGTCGGGGGAGCGGGTGCAGAGCGGCAGCGATGTCAGCGCACGACAGCATCACGCCCCGGGGGCAATGCCAGCGAGACAAAAATATAACAACCAAGAACGTTTAATGCTTAAGAATGACCGACTAGGACATACCCTGTAACTATAAGTGCAGACTAGGAAATATTTATATACATTTGCATCTAAGTCTGCAAGGAACTATCTTTAAAACAAATAAGACTATGCTAACTTTAGCAAATGTTCGACTATAAGATACCCTATATGCTAATTACTTTCCATATTGCTTTACTTGGCTTTCTGGCTACCCCATTTTGTATACATGCAATACAGGGTATTTAAACGTTGAGGCACAGCGCGCAAAATTGTTAGCCGTGAAATTAATGGGGAAGTTGACAACACACTATGCAAAAATAATCATGAATGAATGCTGTTGCAACACTTAATTATGTCAATAATTGACAATGATTTCAGTTCCACGGAGCATTAAAGCAAACGTAAAAAATGTATTTAAAGCTCACAAAAGTAATACTGTTAGCTTTTTAATATGCCGTTTGTATGAAGAAAACTCATGAAAATGATGTGAAAAGGGCAAATGTTATAAAGGGTATATGTATATAGATATATGTATTGAAATAAGTTTCTTATTAAGTTATGGAATAAAACGTTTGGCTCTTTAAACACTTGTTTATATCATTTTTGCTTAATCTCTTCGACAAATAATGTTCTACATCTTAAGTTTGTTTAGTTTTGTTATGCTTGGTGTGCGTAATCCGTTGCCATAATAAAGATGAGTATTTTAACATCAGTTTGGTGCTTAATTTTGTCTTTAAAGCAAAACATAATAACAAGACAGCAAAGCTCTTTCATTATCCAAAGGACATAACAACAGACAGCAGCCCCAACACTGACAGCAATCACACGTCCGATAAGAGCACACACACACACACACTCGCACACACACACACTCGCACTGGTTGCCCTAAATCGTAGTTAATTCCGAGCGTTGGACAAGAGAATCTGTTGCAATCACAGCTCTTGAACATGGTGCTAAACAGAGAGGCTGCCTGCGTAAGTAATCTGTGCTGCGAGATTGCATTAAAGCCAAACAATATTTAAAAGCGTTTTACTCATTTGCCACGCCCCCTTTGACGTCGCAGCGCCGGCAATCGGCTGCATACCCCAGAGACATAACTGTAATTACAAGAGTACACGACTGACGCGCTTTACGCCAGCAAGGATATATGTAAGGCAGCAAGGATGGCAGGCGGCAGCGCGCCAACATCTTTGGCGTCGTCTGCTGCGGAAATGCCGCGAGCGGCAAAATCGAAAATACAAAAAAATAAAGGAATGAAGGGAATAAAAAATAAATTAAAAAACGAACCATGAAATAAGGAAATTTATCAGCAGCAGCAGCAACAGCCAGCAGGGACAACGACAGGGGCAAGGAGCAGGAGCTAAGGCAAAGGTAAAGCCAAAGCCAGACGCAGCAGAAATGCAAGCTAGGAGCGGTCCTGAGGAAATAGGCGCTGGCAAAAGCAGCTCAAGCCGAGCTGCCAGGTGAGCACAATTTAATTTCTCAAGTTGGGTCTCTAATCAAAAGGATTTTTATCGCCTCGGCAACGACGGCGACGTTGCTCGCCTTTGACAGCATTTTTATACAGTCTGCGAAAAGTTGACAGGCTCCTATTCCGACGCGAACTCGGGCGAACACACACAGGACAGGGCGAACAGGACGAACGAAACTGAACAGTCTCGACTGAAGCATGTGTCACAAACATGACAGGCGCCGTCAACCAGCGGCAGCTCAAAAAACTGAGTAAATCATTTGGCCAAGCAAAGCAAAAAGCTGATGGATTTTTTCCCTTCTCCTTTCTCTCTCTTTTTCTCTCTATTTTTCTCGTGGCTTTGGCCAAGGCCTGGCTGGGAAGAAGGAGGCGACAACTAATTAAATTAGGCAATGCTTGCGCAATCCTTTTTTTAGGCTGCTGCGGCTCAAAAACATAAATAAGCTAAGCAGCGCAGGCGACGCTGCCTTCGTTCGCTTCCGCTTCCGTGCCGGAAACCATTTTGGCGTGAACCCAGTCGAGTTGCTGAGAGTTTCTCATTTGAAGCGCATTTCGCTTGAATTTTGCATTAGCCGTGAAGCCCAACGAACGGCGCTAAGTGCAAGCTCGTTTGAAATAAATATGCCGCAAAGCAAACAAACAATCAGCAGCCAGCGGCAACGGCAACGCTCGACGGGCAACGGGCGACGTGCGATGTGCGAATTGCGGCCCGCCCACATTCCGCCCAACGGCGGCAAACAGCGAAGGCCACAAAGCAAACGACGCGTCAGGCAACCGCAGTCCACAGTCCAACAGCAGGCGCCAGGCGCCAGGCGCCCGGAGCCATCTAAAGCCCGAGGACTGCAGTCCACCCACCGTTGAAGCCATTGAATGGTAGCTGCCTGTAGTTGGCTCTGATGGCCTCGCTTCCGTCGCCATCATTTGGCAAACGACGTCAACGGCCGCCATTTGCAATTCAATTGCGAGAGCGCCACCTTTTGACGAGCGCCGGAAATCGCTTACTATGCTGCTAAGCGGCCCAAAGCAAACGAAAAGGTTTAGCAATACTTAACAGGCTCCCGACTTAACTCTAGAGTGACAGAAATCGCACAATAAAATTGCAACATTGTGCCAAGAACTAAACCCCTATATATATATATATCTTCGATATGTGTCCAAACACTCAATTTAAAAACTAGAGATGAGAAATTAAAGTCAGTTTCCAAGTTGAACTCTTCGGTTTCTATACACACCTAATTGCTATAAGCTGATTATAGCCAAGTCAAGTGCGCTTTAAGCCAATTGTTGAATGCCAATTTTCCCATAGCTCATTAAAAATAACTTTAAGGGCGGTCGAATTACTGCAGCCAAAACTTGGTAACGCATTTTTCTGCCATTGTGGGCGGCATAATAAAGAGCCGTACTTATAATATTTATAAAAGGGAAGAAAGCTGATTTCCAAAGAAAAATAAAACTCTATAATGAGCAACAATAAAGAACAGTCGTATAGTGAAGTAGCGCAGTTCTGATGAAATCATAGTAAATCCGCTTTGGAAATTCACCGCGAGATTATTTCGTTGGCTTAGGACGTATGGAATATTTTGCAAGCATTATTCTAAGCGCCTTTCGGGCTCACATCTCTAGCGGGTCATCATAATGGCAATCGTCGGGGAGAAAATGCAAGTCAATTAAGTAGCAAATGTTTGGATGCCATTCGGAGCAAACAATCGCAGCGTGGAGTATTTCAAGCATCTTCTGCATAAATCGAGAGCAAATTGAGCCAATTCCTATCTAAATACAACGGACTAACGAGATGAGTGCAGCGAAATGGGAAATGGAGAAAAGC
This sequence comes from Drosophila lacertosa, assembly GCA_004143845.1. Taxonomy (NCBI): domain Eukaryota; kingdom Metazoa; phylum Arthropoda; class Insecta; order Diptera; family Drosophilidae; genus Drosophila; species Drosophila lacertosa. Next base: position 627,053 of record SCDZ01000020.1, read on the forward strand.
GCGTACCGGGAAAAGCAAAGCAGAGAGTGGGAACCAAATGCAGGCTGAAGCCGGAGTAGCTGCAGCGATGAGAGGCGGCCCATTACCAGCAAAAGTGCCATAAAAATGTATATTAAAATGAGTAAAAACATTTATTTGCATAAAGTCGGCCACGAGTGAAAGGCACAGCAATTGGCACAGCATAGCTAGACAGAGAGAGAGAAGGTTTTGTGTGTGTATAAGGGTGAGCTCTGTGAGTGGGAGTAAAAACTATTTCAAGTGGCAAAAGTTTTAGCTGCGTACACTTTTAGCCCGGCTCGAGCTCTCGAGTATGCACTCGAGTCACGCATAAGTTGCAAGCAAGCAGGTCGAAGGAAACACCAACAAATGACAGCAGCAGCAGCAGCAGCAGCAGCAGCTAGCAGCCAGATACACCAAGAAGCAAGACTAAATTGCAAGTTAAGCCAAAAGGCAACACACACGCACACACACGCACACATGCACAACAAATACACACATACTGCGTCTCAGGGTTGGCGAGAAGCTTTCTTGAAAGTCACACCACATGTTTGTCTCGAACCCACCTCCAAAAGGTAATTGCTTAATTTGGGCAACAACTGAATTGCCATTCAGAAGATAAAACTCAAATTTCATTACTCAAAAAACTTTTAAAGTACAAATTGAAAGCCAAATGTATACAAATTTTAAGAAAAGCTCAATTTGATTACTTTAAATATGTGAGCTATGAAAAAAAATGATCAACATAGCAGCATTTAAGAATCCTTAAAGCTAGACTTTAAACCAAAGTTTATGTTTCGGAGTTCCTTGAATTTCTAATTTAACTGCAGTATTTAAAAAAAATATATATATATGTAAACTTTAACAAAATTGTTAAGCATATTTCAATATAGCCGCAACAACAATCAAATCAAATGGTTTTTCTAGGTAAATAAACATTTGCGATGCGTTGCAATAATTATAATTATTTTTGTGCATGTCATTTAATGAATTGTTGGCGAGCATTCACGGCGTATACGTAATAAACTTAAATACCAATTAGTTGGCGGCATTCTGGTTGCAATCAGCTTTGCCAAAGTAAACAAACATTTTTCGCAAAAATTATTTTATAAATATTAATTTAATCTTTGAATTATGCGCCCTGCAAAAATACTTTCACTATTTTATAAATATGTATTAAATTAATTTGTCGTTGCTTTTCATGAACTAACCCACATGAATTCGTGTTTAATCGAAATGATGGATTTGTATTAATGTTACTGAAAATTGGTTGCATAAAAAATGAACTTGTTGCCAGCCCTGTTGCAAGTTCCACTGAACTCTTCCTTCTTCTGGCGAGCTGCAAATGAAATGCCCCCAAATGAAAATAAACGCAATCAATTCTGTTTACCCCTGCAGCAATGTGCGTGAGTGATGTGCAGGATGCAGGGAAAGGATGCGGGAACTTATCTGCTGTTAGCCTTTGCAATGTTGTTACAGGCCAAGTCAAAGTCGCGTCGCGTCGCGTCGCATCAAAGTCGTGAAGGCCAACGGCGATTAACTTGTGTCAAACATTGAGTGATTGTTTTGCAGTTGGCGCCAACTCGGCGAACTCACAAAACTCACTAACTGGTCTGTCTGCGGCTGATTAAGGCGCTGCATTTGTTATCGCAGACACGCAGCTGCCCGCGGACCTGGACAGATGTCGAAGACGTAGTCGGAGCCGCAGGCGATGCGGTTAGCCAAAGTGTCTGCGAATGAAGCACGCACAGCCCGTCAACGGCATCGACTCGCAAATAGGGACACACAGCAGGAGCTGAAGCTGTAGATGTAGCTGTAGCTGGAACCGGAGCAGTGGCAGGATTTCCGCGGCATCCGAACGGATAAAAATAAATTCAAAAATTGCTACCGTTTCTGCTCGAATCACACCAGCAGCAACGAGCAACGAGCAGCAGTTGCCAAGGACACAACTGGCAACTTTTTCTCAAGTGTCGTCGATGACATGTTGTTGTTGCTGCTTTTTCCTCTTTCTATCCTGTTTATACCCTGGTGCACATACCAAAGTGAAAGCAGGTGTTATAAACTCAATTGAGAGTCGAACACTTTTTGCCTGATTTGTCTTTTATATAGATGTAAACCCGAATACACACCTTACAGGGTATTTCATAGTCGTGCTACCAGTTGGTGTCTCCGTTTAATGCCCGCTGCGTGCGCTTTAAGATGAAATTTGTATTCAAGTTAATCCCAAGTCGTTGCCGTCGATTGAGTTTTGCATTCTATTTTTAATACAAGTGCTTTTCAAAGCATTTCTCTCCTGTTTGATTTTAGTCCACGCTGAATTAGACTTCCATCAGGCTGATAAAACAAACTCTTTTTCGTGGCAATCCATCAAAGTTTGCGCATTTTGCGCTGCCAAAACAAAATGAACGCGCGAAAATTAACATCAATTAGTTGGCATACAAAATTTATGTCAATCAGAAAACAACAACAGCAACAAATCCAGAGAGTCGCTAACGACTTAATTTGCTCGACTGTCCGAAAAGCCAAAAGTAAATGAACAAATTTTTAGGGGCCATCTATTAGTTTTGCCAGCTCGCATAATTATGGCGCATGTCACAATGCAGCCCACTTGAGCTGCTGCTCCAAAAACAGGACACTCAGTTTGCCAAAGAGCTAAAGTTGAGCCTTTTACCAGCCCCGCCCCGCCCCGCACCGCCCTTGGAGTGTCTCATTGCGCGCTCATGATAAATGGACATTGGGATTGGCGATGCGATAATGAGAGGAGAGACTTCAGTTCCCCTTTGGACCAGAGCGTGTGGGGCGAATCGCCTTTACATTAATCATAGCATACTTATGAGCGTCAAGTGTAATTGAAAGACATTACAAAACTTGTTTTAATGGCGCCAAGTTTATGTTATATGGATTTATAACAGTGCTCAGTGTTTTTTTTTTCGCTTGCATTATTGATAGTCCTGCTTGATAGAGTGCGGCCCATTAAAGCTGCCGGCTCAAACCAATACCAATACCAATAAACTCACACTTACGAGTGCACTCGAAAGAATCTCAAGTATCTTTAGTTTCTGATGATGGCCTCTTCAGTTGAACGCAGGCTTCGAGCTGAATTATTGTAGACGTTGCGATAAGCAAAGCGGTGTTAAAGTGTGCGAGAAATCAGGCATAGATATTAGCATCGGTTTTTAGGTCTTTGCCTTTGATCAGTTTTTGGGGGCAAATTAAAATAAAAACCGCATTTCCATTAAATTTTACTTTGCACAGGGCGCGTTGACACCACTAACTAAGTGTATATGTGTGTGTGGGTATGTACTTAGCGTCGCTGGCAGTGGGTGGTGCGGCTTTTGTGGCCTGAACCTTTGATTGATAGAAACAAGCTGCACAAACAGCGTTTGGGTTTTTGCACATATACAAAATTTTTACAGTACATTTTGCGGTCACTCTTAAAGCTCCATACGCAGCGTAGAGTTCAAAGTTCAGTGTATGCTTTGTGGCCCCTTTAAAATATCAAATGGCTTCAAAAAAAAAAAATAAACTCTATACATAAAAAAGTTGAGTAAATTGCAAAATACGAGCGCGCACACAGTTAATAAAAGTTTATGCGTAGAATCAGCAATAAAGCTGCCCTCTCAACTTTAGATATAATTAAATTTCCCAACAATGTGCTGCCCCATATATACACACTTAGTATATTTTTCCTGCTTTGCATAAAGCACAAAGGCAACAACAACAACGACAGCGATAACTGAGGCAGCGCCAGCAACTGTGAACAAGGCTAATATCTTTTTAAATCATAACTTGCCTTATGCACAGGTACAGGTACAGCCCAAGGCCAGAAGCATTACCTCATTCCCTCCACACTTGCCCCTTGCCCAACCAAATTCCCCTCGTTGGATAAAGCTGAGAGTTACAGTTCCGTTGGCGTTTGAATAATTGTTTGACATTTTGAATAATTTAATTCAGCGACTGTTTTTAAGTGTTGCTCAAGTGAAAATGAAATTGAAAACCAGATTTGACCTCCCCTCGCAAAAGCAACCGAACTCAACTCTCAGCTGAAGTTCAAGATTATGGCTTGGGGAATTTGGTGACGCCGCCAAAGGGCCGTTTTCGCATTGTGCAACAAGGCGCCGTTAGGCAAACAGGGTCAGGCTGCCAGGGAGCCTGGGGGCGCGTGGGCGTTTTGGAGGCGTGTGCCAGACTGCCCAACAAACTGTGCGCTAATCGAGCAATTAAACACGTCTCGCATTTGGACTGGCGAACAGGCAAACAGCCAAACAGCCAAGCAACTAAACAACTGCCAACTGGCAACTACCTTAACCAGCCACGCACACACACACACACAAACAGAGCCTGGCAATTTACAGTTATGGGCAGACCACACTCGTCTACAAAGTGACCAAACTTGACAAAGTCTTCTGCATAATTGACTCGTAGTTTTAATAAAAGCTTTAGCCAAAACGTGAATATTTAAATTTCTCTTTTCCACTAAAATATAACTAACCACATTTTAACATTATAGTTTTACAAATGCCTATAGTTCTATAAAAAATAAATGTGATCATTTTAAAATGATTTTCTTGTTTAGTGCGTTTTAGCTTTATTTAATATTGATCAGCTTTTTATTTAAATTGACAGCTCTTGCCTAACTTTGTGACTATAGCTTTAAAAATAATCAAGATATAAATTTATAAATTTTACTTAATACAACTTTTAGTTTTATCCTAGATAAAACTTTTTAAATAAATAAATTTTAAATATTAGTAGTAAATATATATAAATAAGTAGTAATTATAAAAAAATTTCATTTCAGTTTTGATTTAATTGGCTTCAGTGTGCGTATACTTAATACATATATGTTCGTTTGAATTTTTGATGAAACTTATTAGTATATATACACAAAAAAATATAATATTTGTGCTTTATATTTATCTTGATCTTATATGCATATTCCACATATGTAGAATCCTTTATATTTCTTTGTAAGCTTATATTAATGTTGCTTTATTTCGTTTAATGCTTTAATGTTTATTTTTTCCTCCCACCTAAAGAAAAGGCTTTTAGGCTGCCCTTTTTTAATCAACCTAGCAACTTGTTGGCCAGTGTCCTAGTTGTGGGTGGCCTGTAGATTCGACGCACCACCCACTGCCGCCTGCAACTTCAAAGGGACGCACAAAGTAAGAGAGAAAAAAATATAAACTAAAACAGTTTAAGTGGCACTTTTATGGCATTGTCGAGAGGGGCCGTCGACGCCTTTGGCCCGATAATTGCCCCACGCCAGGTAAGTTGTAAGGACATTTGCAGCGGCTTATGGGAGCATATTAATATAAGCAAATCTGCAAAGTGGCCTAAGACGCACAAAAGCCAGCGCAGAGCCCAATTAAAGGCCCAGGGTGGAAATGGATAAAGTGCTTATTAATTCGGCGCTTTAATTTCTTCATTTGCCTACCTGGCTGCCTGCTTAAACAATGGGGCTGACAACAATATTTAGCTCGTTGGCAGCTTTGCCAGCGTTGCCAGCGCCAACTCCATTGGCCATGCAAAGCCAATTGTGTGTCTAAATGTGCTCCATTTCCATGCCCATTTCCCCTGTCCACGCCCCTTTCCTGTTGCTGGCGTCTCCGTTTTCCAACTGTCGCACATTTGACTAATGCACAACAAAAGTGGAGTGTTACAGGATATGCATAATACATCGGGTACACTTGTAAGTGAGACAATAATAGAAAAGAAAGAGCGCTCCGGCGCACACAGAAGCACAATCGGACAGACAGAGTGAGATAGAGACTGAAACATAGAGACGTGGCAGGCTCAGGCTCAGGCTCAAACTCGTGCCAGAAGTCGAGCAGAAAAAAAAGCAGCAACAGCAGCAGCAACAGCAAAAGCAACAGCAAAAGCAACAGCAACAGCAAAGCAAAGAGCAGAGCGAAGACAAAAAGCGACGGGCGAAAGGATGACAATACAAACTGGCGCCACTTGCCTCACACGCAGTCGCTAGGCCAACATTTTAGTTTTTCGCCTGCTCTGTTTCTGGGATGAGTGCGGCTTGACGTCAACGCCGACTACGACGTCGACAGTCTGCCGCACGTCCTGCAACAAAGGGCACAACCTACCCACTGCCCCACAACAGCAGTCAAAGGCAGCTTTAAAGCCTGACCTGGTCCCACACACACAGCCAGCCAGCCAGTCAGTCAGTCAGCCACACTTGCTGCCATGTTTTATTCTGCATGGTCTCTGGCTCAACTGGCACGCACACATCATTTTTTATCCAAAGAACGAGTGCGCAGCTTGACCCATATACAGGGTATGCAGGCAGCTAATAAGCACATTGCACGTTGACCTTAGCTGCAAGCCCGAGCGTTTTGTGTGAGAGTGTGTAAAGCTAATTAAAGTCGTCACACATGGCGTATGTGCAATATATGTTAATAATTGCAAATATCGCATACAATTGACAAACACACACACATGCCCATTTTCGCACAGCGCATTTCATTGTTTTAAGGCATATTGATAAGTAAATTATATAACAGCTGAAATATCTGAAATATATACATATTATCTATATATATTCCCAACTAATAAGTTTCGGTTCAATTTGATAAAATAAAGTAATTCTATTTTCATAACCCGCACTGTACAAAAATGTCAATATTAATGTATATGCATTAAGAGCGTGACTTTTTTAAGCACTAGCCTACGTAATATACGAACATTTGCATATATTGACAGAGAAAAAAAAAGTAAAGAGAAGCGAACCAATTGAAATCTCACATCATAATTTTTGATTACCTTTTACTCATTTGCACTTGTTAATTTTATAAAGTGCAAATAATAATTTACTGGCCCAATTCTTTGCTGGGCCAAATAAAATCACATAAGAGTCTTACAATTAAAGCCATTCAAATTTTTGAATTTATGCAACAACGTGAAAATTCTCGGTCACCGTTTGGGGAATTTCATTAAAACTGACAGGTAACTATGCAAATTCTCACAACACAAATTAAATTTGGCCCAAAAGGTTTTGCTGACAGCTGACAATCAATAAGATGATTGGGGCTATATAACTTATTAATTTATGTACAAATTATGTTTCATGTGCAATTAGTAAGGGGTGGAATGAAACGAGCTTTGAATACATTGATAATATAGTGTTATATGACATATCTTTGATTAATATCAAATAAACTGAGCACAATATTTCTAAACAGAGTTGGTTTAAAGGGTAACCAATATATTAATAATTAATATTTAAAGTCGAGATACTGCATTCTTAACACAGCTAATGAAATAAGAAATAAATCTAAACTACATAAAGTCTAAATTCTAGAGTCTAGAGTCTGTTGCAACGAACACAGAAGTGAAATGGAAAGCATTTAAAATAGTAGGGATAGGACCGCAAATGAAGCCCGTGCAAGTCCATTTACAACTTCAAAACTTCTGTGGGTTGAATCATATTCAATGCCATAAAGAACTGGCCCAGAAACCTGTGTTGAGTGAGCGACTGATAGGAAACGAAGCAAACTCTTTAATGGTAATTCAAGTCCTTCGCAGATATCCGATATCGATGGCGTGTCCGTGGCCAGCGAGGAGGCTCTCAGCTGTTCCATTCAACAAACGCGGCCTGGACCACACGAGTGTGGTATCTACTCCCACTGGGCGTGGCCTGCTAAATGCCACTCCATTTCACTCCATCAAGCTATCGCTTTAACACAGATGCTGATTGTGAATGAAATCTCTTTAAGCCACCATCAAGTTCATGTTTGAGATAACCAAACTTACTTATTCTGCGATAGGAAAACAAGAAATTGGGGTCAGCCACCAAAGTCAGGCAACCAGAGATATTCACCATATACGAACCTATCTAAATCTCTTAAAGGCAACCGCCAGCGAAAAGTTTTATCAGTTAGTAGAAATTGTTGTTTAGTTAATGGGTTTTTACTTAAGCCTTTTGCAGGCCTGATATTCCGAAGACTGGCGGCGATCAAGCAGTGACCCAAGGCGGTATGCATATCAAATAGAGTCCTTTTGCAGGATAATATATAAGTAGACAAGACAAAACAATAACTTAATTTGAAATATTACGGTAATATAATATTTCCAGGCTGGTCAACAGGGAGACCATAATCTTTGTTAACAGTGGCCTGGATGGTATTTGTATTTGGCAGGACGCGCATTTTAATGTCTCGTCCCTTTTCGCCCGGTGACTTTGTTGCGCTCGTCAAAAAGTACAAGTTCAACTACGTGATTCGGATGACCGTGGATTTGGCCAGGAACTGTGCCAGCATGCCAGGCTCAACTCGGCGAACGCGATGACCAAGTTGGGACCCATCACGATGAGTTTCGGCATACAGAATACGGCGCCCGGCATCAGCATACGGATTGTGGACGAAGCAGGCCGCTGTCTGGGTCACAACGAGCTCGGCGAGATTTATGTGCACACGGACCTGGCCTGGAACACGATTTCACCGGCTGAATGACCACAACTGTGCGTGTATCGTGGAAAATGGAGCTGCTCAAGTATCAGGACATTCATTACTGGCTGGGCGGCACTTGTTGCAGTCAACAAAATTGGAATTCTAAAATTAATAATTAATTAATTGCATCTTAATACTATAAATTTGTATTATTTTTTTTATTTATTTGCGGTACTTTTTCTATGAAGAGCATAGAGGAAAAATAAATAGATGGAGTCCGAATATTAAAGGGCTTACCTTACATTCTAGGCTCTCTAAAAAGTTAGCGCTTGTTTTTTTAATTTTGGGAACTAGAAAGGACTCAAAAACAGATTAAACTTTTTAAGGTGCCGCAATACAATTAAATTTCACACAGCTCTACATTAAGTTATTCAAAAGGCATTCAAATTTATTCACTTAAATGTTACCAGTTTTATTTGTATAACCACACACATGGCAAACGCAGTTTCTATATACAACATTAAAAAAAAATACGAACTAAACAAAACTCAAAATTGTATTTCCCATTTCATTTCATTTCAAGCACTTTACTTGCACTTCTTTCAAAAGCTGTCGAAGTCGCTTTCTACGCATATGCAAACAAAAGTGCACAAAAACAAACAAATGCGTTGCATGTGAAAATTGAAGTGGATTTTCTCCACAGCTATGTAAAAGTGTGGAGAACTAGGAGAAATGCAAATTTAACCATTTTCTTAGTTTTTTTGTATGTTATGTTTTTTCTAAGCCACAGTCGAAATAAAGCAAATGTTGTTTGGGCATTTCAGTACCTATTTTTTTAGAGTGTAAAAGCCAGTTGCTATGGAAAGCTGTTTCGTAAATGCATCTAATCAAACCAACCAACCAGAGAAGGCAACAAAATTCCTAACATACTTATAGCATATACTATAAAATAAATACAAATATAAATTATATATAAACTTGTCATAACTTTAAAAGCAATTTAAGTAACTTGTAGACAGGCTTGCCTAGGCACAATCAGCGATTAACCTTTGCCCATAAATTGACCATAATTTGTGGAGAATGCACACACAGCCTGTGTGTGTAAGTGTGTGTGTATGTCAACTGTGTGTGCTGGCATTTATGCAAATACATATCTACTGTTGCCGATCACATTGAGTGGCGTGTTAAAGGCACGTAATTCGATCATAGCACGCACTTACAAACACACTCACACGCACACACACATACAGGCGACACAGCAAATCCTTTACTCACACACACACACACACACACTCGAATTAAATCCCTTTATGTGCAGTTGATGCTTTTCAGGCCTAAGCATGACAACAACAACAACAACAACAAAAAGATGGCAACAACAAGTACGACGCAAATGTGTCTTAAAAAGCGAAGCAATGCAAAAGGTACGCCAAAGTTATGTGCCCCACCCCCACCGCCCCTCAACCCAAGACAACCCCTTGCCGCTTTTGCCGCTTCCCTTGGGCCATACCATGGCCATGTCCTGTTACCTTCACGGCGTTTGGCTTACTTAACAGGCAGCCGAGCAAAAATGCAAATATTTGTAAAATATATGCGTGTAAAAATTGTTGTGCTCCATTATCCTTTTAACTGGATATGGCGAACACATGCGGGACCCGAGCCAGGCCAAATACCAGGAGCCATCAGCTAAGCAGGCAGATAACAACAGCAGCAACAGCAGCAGCAGCTTGAACGACTTGAAGGGTAAGACGTCGACCAAGCCCGCTTGAAGGGTTTTCTTCTTTATACATACATATATATATATATATTTTATTTTTTTTTTGCAGCTCTGAGCCATGTCGATGCGTGCGATTTGCTTGGTTCGGAACGTCGGGACAACGCCAACGGGACAGGTGCCCGTCTATCTAAGTAAGTGGGTTGTCAAAGCAAACAGCAACAGTAACAGCAGCAACAACAACCGTAACAGCAACCGTAACAACAACAACAAAAACAGCAACAGCAAATAATAATAAAGCAAGAAAAGGCAGCCAAATGCCGCGTAACGAGGCAGCAAAGCGTCAGAGGCCGCAACATGACACTTTAAACGTTTTACTGTCCTTGTGTATGGCTCCTGGTGGCACACACAGGAGGGTGCCACTGATTGCCGATATATATACTAAAAGCACACTCACACACACCCATACACACACTCAGGCACTTGCATATGTGTGTGTGGGGCCACTAAATTACCCACGCACTCGTAATCAATTGAAGTTATTGCATAATTTCGACATTGATAGAGTACGAAAGTCATTTCGATTTGATTTAATACACACGCACACACATACACACACATTCACACATAACTGCAGCGACACACAGATACACAGATACAGATACAGAAAGACAGTTATACGCCTCGTCGCATAATGTGTCACATTTCATTTGTTACGCTCTGCTGACTGCGCAGTCAACGGCAACAGCGACTGCGACAGCGACGTCAACGGCGACTGAGACTGTGCATATGGATGCTGCAGCATTTCCATTGAATCCTCTCGACATCAATTCCATTGCGCTCTCTCATTCTATGTTCTATGTCTCTTTCGTTTACAATAAATGCACGTGCTAGTCACAAACACACACACACACACACAAGTGTGTATGTGTGTCTATAGAACATATATGTTCTATGCTTACAGCATCAATGAATGTTTGTAGGTTTATAGGTTTGTCCTCTGTCTGACTGACAGTAGTCAATCAGATGCCCCGATTGCCAGTCGTCATCATACTCGACATCGACATCGCGAAATGATTTATGAGTTGCCGCTTATTGTTGTTGCTGTTTTGTTGTTGTTGTTGCTGCTGTTGCTGTTGCTATTATTATTTGTTGTTGTGTTGTGCAGTTTGCCATTTTCCATTTGCCATTTGGCATTTGCCCTGTCGCTTAAAGAAATTGAACTGTCAAACTCCCTCAGCCAGCAATCGCTTAGTTCTCATTTTAATTTACAGCTGATCCTGAGCTGAGATCAGCAGAAATATTCATATATACATATATCTTTGCCACAGCTGAATGCTTCCTTTGGGTAATTAAATCAAAGCTTATAAGACATATAAATAGAATATTTAATTAGCATAATTAGCACGTGAGTTTACGCTCGCTGCCCTTCTAAACCAATGAAGTGGCAAATGTCTTCGAATTTACGAAAATAGAAAATTATATTAATAAAAAACAAACACACACATGTCGAGAAAAGGCAGGAAATTCTTAGAAAATTCCTTTGAGTGCCTTAATATTTTTTTTGCGCAGTGTAAAAGCAAATGAGGGAACAATTTATATTTACGAGCTTTAAAATAGCTAATAGAGTGTCATTTTACGTTCTAATACACATATATTCCTTATTCAACACATCTTATTTTTTACATTTAATATGAATATTTAAAGTGCACCTTTTTTGCTTAAAGTTGGAGCTCAGTTAAAGCCAGGCTAATCGGATTTAGGCGTAAATACTCAGCTGTATCAATGCGGCAATGTAATTGCTGCCACGTACAGAGCTCTGTGTTGACCCCAGAAGAGCACACAGCAACACAGGATCAAGGCTCCACTATTCCACATATGCGAGGTTGGAGGCTGGCGTAGAAACGCGTGCAGTCGGCATATTAGCCATTCATTGAGCCCGTTTATAGCGCGCTTTTGTGCGCCTTCACCACAAACACACACACATAGAGAGAGAGAGAAATACACACACACCTACATACGAAAAAAATAAACACACACACACACATTCGTTGAGACGGAACCTTTGCATTCAAAGCAAAAGGTCCTTTGGCGGATTTACTGATTGATGGCTATTAATTTATTTGTTGAGTGGTCCGTCGACGAAGCGCCTCGAACCGAATCTGTTCCCCAGCAACAGCTCCACAGAATAGTCGAATTAATAAAGATTTAGACATTGTTCGCGCCGTTCATTGTTGTGAGTGTCCTTCCCATCCATCCCCCCATCCGCCCATCCGCCAGCTGCTACGCCGGGAAGCCATAATGCGCTTCCTTGCCGCCAAGCCATTGAAATCGCGCACAAAGCAGCGCACAGCAGACAATTTTATTGTGAGTCCGCAGGTCCTTATGTACTCTTTGCATCCTTCAGAGACTCCATTGCATTGATGTGCCACTAATCAATAAAGCGAGGCGCAGTAGTTCAACATGTTAAGAAAAGTACCAATGACAACTTCACAAACTATTATAAACACATTTTTAACATTATGTTAACCCAGCCTGAATTCCAGAAAATAAACCTGACAAATTTCCTTTTAAGCTTTAATAATAACTTGCTCAAGATCCTTGAACTAGTTACGAACCCAAGCGCAGTTTTTGGCTCAAAGGTCAACCGTTGAGAGAGAGAGAGAGGGAGAGAGCTCTTCCTAATTACACTTTGGCATGTAGCTTATGACACACACAAATCTTAAAGCTGTCGATGGCTGCACGCAAATGCGGGTGCGGCACTTCCGGGCCCGCGATTTTAAAATCCAGATTCAAAGCGTTTAAGCGGAAAATAAAGCGGGGCAAATTCGATTCGCAGCGGTTTGGTTTGAGGTGCTCACATGATAAATTAAAAACAGCCATAAATATATGAATTGATTAAAAGTAATCAATTTAATAGGGGCGTTATGAAAACAGATAGTGCCAACAACAAAGACAACAACAACACGAATATGGCCAACACCCACTACAACAACAACAAGAACTGTCAGCAGTCAGCAAAATCATCGTGACTTACTTTTAGGCGTGTTTCCGTATGGGTTCTCCCATGTTTCTATAGTCGCATGTGTGTGGGTTTGTGTGTGTGTGGCCATAGATAATCAAATTTGGCACTAATTCACAGCAGACACGCAAAGCATAAATAAACTTGCTATAGTCTTTTACTCTTTTTTTTCTGTCGATTTTTTGAAAACGAGTTTGCAACCGCAGCGTGCGAACTAAATAAAAATATTTTTTTAAGCCAGGAAACTTGCAACAGCCCGAAGTTTTAATACACTATACTATAAAAGCTGATAAGTTCTGGCTAACTACCAGTCGAGCACAAATACCTTTTATTCAAGCTAACCCATTTGTTTAAAATTTTTTTTACAATCTACAGTCGGGTACATTTTACGTCATGTGAGCTATTGTTAAAATTGCATTTCTAATCTCAAAATACGATAGATTTTCGTATGGGCCACAATGGGGCTAAAAGTAACCAAGATAGGCTTATCTACTAAATCTTTGCAGTTGCCCTAATCGTAGCTGTTAATGAACAATGAAACTACACAGCCTCTTAAGCTGGTAACATCAATAAAGGAAATAAGCCTCACAACAGGTGCTTGAAATTAAGATGCTCAGTCGAACAGATATGCCGACTCTCTTGATACTCTAAGATTGGTGCGATGTCTTCGCACAGTAGTGGCCAAAGTTTATGGTAGATTAAGTATACCCTGCATACCCGTTCACAACAAAATGGCATAGCCACAACGACGACTACGACGACGACGACGACGATGATAACGACGACAGCTGCAATTCGAGCTGCCCTCAGCTGTCCGTGGCAAATGCCTGGCCAAAAAAAAAAACAAATTGAAAATGCTGAAAAATGGTGAACAATGCATGGCAAAATAAAACACAAACAGGCGAAGCGAAAAACCAAAAAAAAATAATACACGAAATGGGTAAATGCTATTGCTCGGGGTTGTCTGGGGCTATGGCTCATTTAAAAGTGCATACAATATATTTGCATGCTAGAATGGGCCCACATGGCGTATGAGTAACATACTCCAACACGAAAAACAACCAGCGACAACAACAAACAAACGCAAACTGCAGAATTATGCGCAAAATCCAAAAGCATAACAATAATTTGCTGCAAGCCAAGCAAAAATATGAAACAACACACAACCAACTGCAAAGGGGGGCGTGGCAAATTTGGGGGCGTCTGCATGTTGTCGCCTTTTCGCCCCAGTTCCAGTTTCAGTTCCAGTCCGCCTGTCATTTTTGTTTATTGACTTTGGCAAATAGTTGGCAGCACAGGTAATAACATCAATGCAGTTGCCATTTTTTGCCGCCGTCCGCCCTCAGTTGTAGTCCTTATTTTTTTTTCTTTCTTTCTTTGCTGTCCAATGCGTTGCGCAGAATTTACAACCCAAACGCCCGTCGCACTTTTTCACAATGCCCCAAACCAGGCAGCGGCAGATGGGCATTGCATTTTATTAGCAACTATTACACGTCCTCGGAGACCGGAGACCGTAGACCGTAGACCGCAAGACCGGTGAAAGGAGAAAGGAGACCGCAGGCCGCAGTCCTTATAGAGCAGCGGCCATAAAGCCAAGAATTATTATAATGTGATTATTATTATGATTATGCGATCGTTATCGTAAATAATTTTGAATGCGCCGCGTGTGCTTAGACTTCGATGTGAATGGGGCAAAAGAAGATTGGAGTTGGGGCTTATGGTAAATTTTTGTGTTTTTTTTTTTTTTGTGGAAATCGCTTTGAGCAATTGCAGCTTTTGCCGCAGTCACAGGAAAAGTGTCCTTTGTGCTGGCAAGACGCCTTGTCTCGTTCGTTATGACAAAAACATGGAAAATGAAACTATCGGCTAGCGAAATTATCACATACTAAGTCAGCTTGTTAGCAGAACGAAATGGTATGCAACAGTTCATAAAGCATGATGTTGCCCCCAACGGAAAAGGTATATGGGGCATGCGGCATGTGGCACGAAGAGGGAACTGGGTACTCATCATATTTTCCAACTGGCCACAAAGTACGAAAAGCGGAGCGAACGACAGAAAGAAAACTATGCAAATGCAAATTAGATGAACATAAAAATGAAAATGAGAATGAGAATGAGACAATGAAATGCGATGCGATGCGCAAAGCGTGCAAAACTTACCCACTAGGATAGGCACTGAGGAAAGGCGGAATGCCACTTGGAAAGTACTCATTTACGAGCACGACTAAAGAAGAGTTTGGATCAAAAAAGGGAGAAAAAACATGCATAAAAGAATTACACAAAAGTGAACGTAACTCAAATGAGCGACACAAGAGACTCAAAATGAAATAGAAAATTGTGAAAAGGTATCAGAAATATAAAAAGCATATATCGAAATATATTTTAAGTGAAGTAGGTTTTGTTGTTGAGCATAAAGTTAAAGCCTGTGGTTACAGGGTATCTGCAGTCCTTTCCTTGTTTATTTTCAACTAGGATTGAATGTACATTGGAGCTTTATACCCCAAACTGACCATATTAGACCAGATGAGTAAATAGCAATGAAGAGCGAAGGCGAAAAAGGGGGGAAGCGGGTTGGGCAGAGCTCAAGGAAAACGCAGCAAGCAGGAACTAATCGGCTAATGGTCTCTTTGCAGATAATTACCAGGGCTTATAGTTGCTTGTAGGATTAGAAAGCGCGGCGAAAAGGAAAACAGTGTGGCAAGGCGCTTGCAAGGACACTCGGCAAAAGGAGCAGCAAGCAACAAGCTGCTGATGGACGCCCGCACACATATCAAAAGGGTCATCGGCGAGCGCGAAAGAAAGCCCTAAGCAGGACATAAAGCCGACCAGGCTGCGTTGCCAAATGAGTATAGTTAAATGGACAAACTGCCAGCCGCCTATTTAACTCCATGTCCAACTAGCTCACTCTTTGGTAGCTGGACGGGGCCGTCATCCAATTAGGTCACATTAGGATTTGCGCGCTTTAATTAACTAAAATTGGCTGCAGTCTCTCTCCCTCTCTCGCTCTCTCCCTCTCCTTCTATGCAAAGATGCCGTCCAAAGATAGCAACTGTATTAAACATACATATGCGTATCTGCACAGCACCATCATTGGCCATATAGACAGCAAATTGGTTAACTGGGGCAACGCCGACAAGCTGCTTTTGAAATAGTTAAGCCCTTAACCCCCGGACGATCATTGGAGCTTTATATTGCATTAAATTCCGAATACTACCACACATAGCTAAATATGGCTGTGGATTATAAGAGAATTAAATTAGCTCCAACAGGTTTTTCGCCAATATGTTTTGAATAAAAGTTTGTGCTGCTTTTTTGGTGACATGGTTATCAAAGGGAACGTTGTCGATTCTACTCAGGATTAAGGTTGGGTTTCTAATAAATGAAAGCAACTGAAAACTGTATAAAAATAATCGCAGAAATATATGCATATATAACATATTATGCTTATTTTAATCTTAAGCTTAGCAACGTTGACTTAATTTTCTTTTTGGTAGCTTAAAATTGAAATTAATATAGTAAAAATAATCATGAAAACAAAAATAGATGCATATATTCTTATATTTATTATTTTTGTCGCTTATTTTAAAATTGAATCTAAAAATTTATTTTTATCTTAACAAGCATTTACTTATAGCAAAATATATTGCATATAGTTTAATAAATGGCTTTGTTAATGTACACTTTTATTTATTTATTTTCGTCTTTTTTTTAGGGACACAGTGCGCTATTTTTTAGATTTTAGCTAGAATTTCTATAAATTCAAGTTTATTTATAACATAATAAATTTTGCTTGTAAATATAACTCAGCTTTGATCCAATTAGGAGTGTATTTTTTGTAAAAACAATCAAATCAACTACTCGTCCGGTAGAATGTAATAAGTAATGCTCGTATTTCATGCCAAAAAAAAAGAAGCCCAATTCCGAGCGCATTATAAACGCTTTAAAGCCAAGGCGGCTGTGGCAGCAAAACGATTTTTGAACTTTGAACTGTGCGCAATGGTTTTGGCATTCTTGATGGCACAGTGGGATTTGCTAGAGGGATGTGGCACAGACGCTGAGGTTTTGGCACCTGGGCGCTGGCAGCAACAAAAACGAATCATACGCCGTGTGGCACAAGGCACAAGGCACAAAGGACGCCGAAAAACGGCAAGCGAACTACTCCAAAACAACTGTGCAAAGTGGACTTGAAAAAGTTCGAGCACTTGAGCGGCAGCATGTGTAATAAAGGTTATTTATGTATATTTTATCGCTTTGCCAAGCAGATTTCCGCCCCCTTCCTGGTTAGCCCCTTGCGGCGGGCAACACTTCAAAATTGGCCAGGCAGGTTAACTTTTGTGCGAGTAGTTTTAAGATTTATTTTGGCAGCTGCAAACAGCAATTAGATGAATGAGAAAGCTGCCCATATAAATGCAAATGCCCGCGGGCCACAAACTATGCAATGCAAATGGCGTTCCGAAGTGATGGCCAAAATTGCATTTCTCTCATTTGGGGCAAAGGCCGAAAATCTCATTACAAGCCAAAAGCGAATTAAAATGCAAAAGGTGACAGAAATTAAGCGAATGCTTTCGCTGTTGCTGCTGCTCGAAGTGGAAACTGTCGCAACGGATGTAATAAGTGATAAAACGGAAGACAAAGTGCCGTTAGAGTGAAGTGCGCTTGGCGCGCCACTTGAAAACCGGATGCGGATGTGGATGCGCATGCAGAGTGAACTATTGCCGGGCTAATCGCGACGTGACGTGACGAGCCCCAAACTTTTGCTGCCTGCTGGGGCAACATTCCAATTGACATGCAGCAATCGACCTTTATTAAAAAGTTTTCCACCCCCTTCTCTCTGTTTGTGTGTGTGTGTGTGTTTTTTTCTCTTGTGTTTGTTTGTTTGTTTGGCCCTTGGCCCTCGCAAAAGAAGCCGCGCCCAAGACGCAATATATGACCAGCCCCAGCCCTGGGCAAGCATCATCCAATAGCAAAATGTTTGTTTGTGGCAGCAGCAGCAGCCGTCGCCCCATCCTTGCCCCGCCCACTTTTTGTTGGCCCTGCAACTACTTCGTAGATTCGTAGCCAAGCGATGACAAAAGCTTATTGACAGATTATTCAACCGTTGGCACATATTGCCGCCATAGTTTGGCGCCATCCAGCACCAGCAATAACAAAAGCAACAACAACAACAACAACAAGAACAACATGGGGCTCTGTGACCGAAAGCAACGGGGCCAACAAATCAACGGCAGAGTCAAACAAATCGACAAACGTTCCAAGCAAATAATTAAAAAAGTTGCCAATATTAAAACTGAACGACCAAACGTTGCCAAAACGTTTGCAGGGTATTCAAGTGTCGACAGCTCAGTTGAATGTAAGATGTCCTTTAAGAACTGATAAGGTATGGTTTGAAAATATATATAAATAAATATTTTATCTTTACTATTCAATAGATGTGTTCACTTTAAAGACATTGATATTTTAAATTCTTTGCTACTTAAAGGGTATTATTGAGGCGACCTTATCGATCGGTGTAATCTTCAAATTCATTCTTATTGTTGGTAGCTATTGCTCTGGGTTGTGTTATAATCGGTCAATTGCTGCGGGCAGAAGCGTCAACTGTCTGCAACGTGCCGAGGGAAAATGCCGTTGCCGTTGCCGTTGCCGTTGCCAGCACCACCCGAGCACCACCCACTGGATGGGATGCTGAATACGTTCACCCATTTCCAAATAAACCGAATTCTGGCAACGCCCACGTTTTATTGCCTCAGTGCGCTCAAGTTTTTACTTATTTCATCGCTAGCAAATAAAAGCAAGTATATATAAATATATATATATATATACGTATATATATAGAGCGCAATATGTGATTTGACTGTTTGTTTTAACTCTTCATATTCGCATGTGCCGATATATATCGTGACTTATTTGCCATATTGCGCAATATAACGGGATGCAACTGCAAGTTCCATTGAGAGCCACTTGGCATATGCTTCTTGTTCAGATGCCAACCATTGGATGGGGCACACGGGGTCGGCTTTTGTATTGCAACGGGCCAAATCTAATAAGCATTAGGCGCAAAGAACGAGGCAGCATCACCAAAAAGCCGTAGATCCATAGACCTAAGCACCGCAAAACCAAAGCAAACCAATGCAAACCAAAAGCCGACGAAAAATTAAACAGAGAAAAAAAAATGGTAAAGTAGAAACCAAAGCAGTTACTGAGAGTTGAGCTGGCACTTCTCTGCTTTTGACCAGGGCTCAAACCGAGCAGCCAACCAGCCAGGCCAGCCAGTCAGCCAGGCAGCCAGTGAAAAACAAATCAAGTTGAAGTTTTCTCATTTCCATAACTAATGCAAAAATCCAATTTCTTATGCAAACATAAAATTTTCCACTCGCAATGCTCAGGCGACAGCGATATGGTGGTGAGGCAGGATGGGAATGGGGATGGGGATGGGGGTGGGGGGTGGGGTTATGTGGTGAGGATATACGGCGTGCATGCATACTATAAAATTCAGGTCAAGCAAACCATAAAATCATTCATCATTTTCATGTAAGTGTTGCCCGCACACACACACATACACGCACACAAACACACGCAGCTCCTTGCCGAGCCCTCATAATGCCTACATATGTGTGTTTGTGTCTGTGTATTTGTGTGTGTGTGTATATGTGTGTTTGTGTCTGTGGTCTGGGTGAGGTCCTGTGGTGCCTTTAAAAACGGCCGACGTTCGCATTCCTGCAATAAAAATCAAGAAAGCAGCCAGCAAAATACTCAACAACAACAACAACAACAAAACACAACATATAAAACAAAATAATAATAATAATAATAATAATAATAATAATGAAGCACAATCCGAATGAAATGGCTGCGTGGGAGCGAGACAGGTGACAAAGCGGCAAGCTAGCAGACATGAGGCCCATTTGCATATTAAGTTCTCCCACGTTGGAGTAGCATTAACTAAGGTCCTTCTGCTTGGGTGTTTTTCTTTCATTCTTCCTTTTTTTTTTTGTTTTTTTTTTTTTTTTGGGGTACCCGGCAAGGGATAAGTGTCAAAAGAATTTGACAATGCGCTCGGTTTCGTTTGGTTTGTTCTATTTATTATTGTTGTACGAGGCTTCGTTACTTGCTCGATTTTTTATGCATCGAGAAATGTTTTGTGCGTGTGTTTGTTTTAATGGTCTGTTTTGGAAGAGACTGCCAACTGGCAACTGACAACGTGCTACTTGCCACTGTGAACTGGGCCTAGCTTCTTTCGTCCTTTTTGTCTTTTTTTTTTTTGGTTTTTTTTTGGTTGTTTTGGTTTTTGGCCGCTGTGCCTGCGTAGGCAATTTAAGGTTTGCTGACTCGGCCGCTGAGCGATTTTTTTTTATATTCCCTTCCACTTATTTATCGCAATTTATTGTTGTCTACCTCAGCGCATAGATAAAGAAAAGTTCAATTTGAATTTGTTTTGAGTGTGGCGTCTTTTTCTTTTCCGTGGATTCCCATTCCGCCTGGTACTTCATCAATTTCTATCTTAATTGGTTGCAAGTCAATTCGTATCGGATATACATTTAATAGTAATTGATTGTTAGCCAAAAGGATAATCAGCAATTGGAATATCAAATCAGAAAAGTAAGCAGAGCGCAAATAAAAAATAGTCTCAAGAGGCGAAGGGGAAACATTAAAGAATGCTTTTTATCTTCTTTATGAATTTAATTAGCTCCGAAGTCTCTTTAGTACTTTTTATGCAATTATCATTAGATAAGAATTATAAATGCTTATACTAAATGTTATTGCAAAATCTGCTAAATATCCCTATATTTGTTGTAAATTTATCCTAAGTCAATTCCAAAAATAATGTTTAATTGATATTTATTTATTTATTTCAAAACACAATCTATTAAAATTCTTATGAAAAGCTGACCATAAACTCTAAGTTACAAACTGATTTTAACTGCATGTTAAATAGCTTTGGCAGTCTTCTCAGTAAAGCACTTCCAAGCAATTAAAAATGTTTAGTTGCTAAGAGATGTTGTACTTTATAATGGTTAGAAAAGGGCTCGTTGCTACCGGGGCTAATTGCATGTGTATTACTTTGAACTATATATATTACGTATACCACATGGCCGCAATTCAATTATTTTATTAGAGAAAAGGCCCAGAAGGCAATTGCTTTGATTGCTCTGGGCGCCAACCGCAAGGCTCTTCCAGGCAGGGCTCTTAACCGCAACTATGACGAGGACTGATGGCAAAAATGCGTTAAATATGAAATGAAATGTTAGCCAGACTCGGGCGTACTACGCTCCGCTGTCGATCTCAAAAATGTAACCGCTGTGCTGATGATGGCAGCAATTAAACGGAAAATGCCTGGCCAGAAAATGTTCGAGAATTTGTGGTACAAAAATTCAATTAATTTTCGTGCGTCGCGCGCCTCGCACAGACAAAGGCATTAAAGGCGGACTTGGGCAGGGGGCGGGGGGCGTGGCGATGCGGCATTGTCATGTGTCTTGCTTGTGGCTGGAAAACTATAATAAATTATGGTACGACAACCGCTTGTTTGCTCTCTTGCCTCTTGATTAGCATGGCAACAGCTTAGCTCCCTAAATACCCGAGAAAAATTCAAAGTAAAAAAAACCAAAAAAATGCTTTGCCAAATTAAATAAATTACTTTTTCAGAAGCTGCTCGTATTACCCCAACGGAGTTGGAGCTAAAAATATATTTTTCCAAATTCGAGCAAATTAGTTGGCAAAAAAATAAAAGAATCTCTGCCGGAAAGTTTCAGTATCGGCAGCTAGATTATGCTGAAAGTTAAGTTAACAAGTTGTGTGGAAAACTATAAACTTAATTGGCTTATTGTGTAACAGAATTATGTGCAGTCGTGCTTACAAAATTCAACCAACTTGTTGCCTCAACTCAGAGATACCACATTGAAATAATTACGAATAAAAATACAATTTAAAAATCATAAAAATAAAGTACGATATTATTTAAAATATATTTAGCAATATTTATTTTGTTCGTTTCCTTTCTAATTCGTTTAACTTAATAGCCGTTGATTCAGTTTTCTTGAAGCGCTGTTTAAAACAATAAACAATCAAAGTCTGAAAGCTCGCTCGCTCACCATTAATTAGCAAACACTTGACAGCACTCACACAGTGCCTGTCAGCTGTATGCATCCACCAAAAAAAATAAAGAGTCTGTGTGTGGTGCATGTTTCGGGCGGCAGCCAAGTGCGATTAAGTTCTGTCGCAAAACTTGTCGCAGCTCTTGCCAAACAAATTGGCAGATAGCGCAAATGGGAACACTGGCAAAAGTTGGCGACTGTCAGCAAAGGGGGCGTGGCAGAAGGGGCTTGGCAACCGCCACTTTACGCATATGCAAAATATTTAAGTGCAGCCGGCAAAGAGCAAAGCAAAGCGGCCAGACTCGAACACAGCCCCCCTCCCCCCCCCCCCCGCGACACGAGAGTCTCTGCTCAAAAATGTTAACCATCTTATTTTTGCGAGGATGCCGAACAACGTTGCACACACACACACACACACGAACGTGCAACAGCAACAACATTTTGGAGTGTTGCACAAACATTTGCACAGTCAAACTGCGCGAATAGGCCGACTTGCGACTCTCCACTTTAGCCCAAATGTATGCAGCATATAATTATTGATGGAGCAGGCGGCGGCTCCTCCACTGAAACGATGAGTCCTCCACTATGCTAGTTAATGTTGTTAGCAGGTGCTCGAGACATTTGCATATGCTTGCGGTTCATTGCGAGTGCGAATCCATTAAAATGAAGTGCAGCCTGCGACGCGATTCTTGAGTGGAGGATTCCACCTCCACCTCCTTCTCGTCCTCATCAGTCTCTGCATCATTTTATCATTAGCACACACACATTTTTACAGCAGCTAGGCAATAAATTGTTAAAGCTGCTTTCGATTTGGGCGAAGGGAAGCGAAAAAAGTCAATATAAGGAAATTAATTTGCGCTGTCCAGTGGAAGACAGAGGACATAAGGATTTCTGACGAAGACATAAAATTCAATTAACCCGGACGCACACACACACACACACACATACAGTTACATTGTAGCACACTTGAAGGAGTTACAGGGACTTTGGTCGCCAGCCATTTCAGCCATTTCAGCTGCAGCAGATAAAAGCAATTGAAAGAACATGCGAGAAACAATAAAAAGAAATTAAGGTAAAGTAGCTGCAAAAAGCGAGGGCGGCCAAATTTTCTGGCTAAGGGCGGGCATTGCTTGAGAAATCATTGAATCATTTAATTAGCGTTTAGATTGCGCACAAGACACATGTATTTGTGTCGGTATGTGTGTGTGTGTAGTTTATTGAATGTATGTGTGTTACAACCACAAGCATAAGAAGCATTTTCAATTAGTTGCCGACAAATTTATGCGGCAAACAAAAAAAACACACACACACACTCTCAGCCTGTATGGGTGTGTGGTGAGTGTGTGTGTGTGTGTGTGTTCGTTTGTGTGAAATAAATTCAATGCTTTCGTCACATTTTCACTTTAAGAGCCGGCAAACAGACATGCTCAGGCGGCTTCATCTGCAGCAAGGATAAAACCACAAAACCGTCGCAACAACAAAAGCCCAGCGGGGCAATGTGGCCAAAAGGAGCTGGAGCGGTAACAGAAGCGCCAAGCGGGTCACTGTTTGGCTCTGAATGTGTTCTGCAAACGAACTTAACTCGGCCAAGGCAGAGAGAGTAAGAGAGTGAAAGAGAAAGGGAGAGGGAGAGGGAGAAAGCGGCCAAGACCGCAACAAGCTAAATAAATGTGCTCGCTTTTCTTTTGTTCCTGTTGTTGCTGCTGTTGCTGTTGTTGTACTTCTTTACTGGCCCAGGCACAAAGCGGCCGCGGGCATTTATCAAAAGAGTAAAAATTATTGATTTACTTGCAATGTCCTTTTTTGCCTGCACGAGCACAAACTGCAGAAAGGCCCGATCATATCTAGTGTGTGTAATAAAATGGCATTAACGTGGTTAACAAGAGGAATAAAATAAAAATAAAATAATAAAATAAAATAATCATAAAAATAGTAAATAGCTGTATTGAATGCAACAATAAAAAAATGAAAATATGGAAGCAATAAAAAGTCCTTTCAAGATACTTTTTTATAAAAAAATATGGAAGGTAAAACATTTCTTTCATTAGGGTAAAATAAAGACTTCTGCGAACTTTTCTATTGCTGAAGATATCTGAAAAAACAAAGCAAAACTATATCAAACTATATTGTTTTAATAATATTACTAAATATTGTGGTAACTTTTTTGCCTATGGAAGTACATAAATAAAATGTAATCCTGTTCCCCTTTATAATTTGATTTACCAATTGTTGTTACAATGTTTACTAACAGCAAAAAAGGTACCCAGCAAAAATTTGAATTTGTGAAAATAATTGTTAACAAATGCAACCTCAAGCTGGAAATATTTACTTACACAAAAATTGAATAATCAAGCGAAAACTCATTTCGAGCCAGCGCGTTGATAACTGGCCGCATAAAAAACAATCTATGCTCAGAGATATATATAGTTAGTTATGTAAATAACAATCATGTTTGGTCGCAACATAATAAATAATGTCAACACTTACAACGGTCTGATTGCAAATCATATGCTGGGGCCATTATATATGCATAGCCTGGTCAATGGAAATGAAATTGGATTCTGTCGACGGGGGCACAGCTCGAACAGGTGTATATCGATAAGGGTGTGGCAAGGGAGTGGGCGTGGTTGGGTCAGACGTTCACAACGTGCCAGTTGAATGACACAAATTTTTATTGCCTTTCAACGCAGCTGCGCTGTTGATACGGAGAAAATTAATGTAATATGGCAAACGAGCAGCTTCTATCCAATAAAAATCACGCAAAAGCCTGACCAGACCAAACCAGACCAGACTGTAGCCAGGTGAGGACGATTGGAACGTGCTGCAGTCGCAGACAATAATGCACAATAATTATATAATAGAGCTATTAACCGAGAGAGAGTTTCAAATTGGCCACGATGTGTATAAGCCCATAAACCACTGCCACAATTTCCACTTGCTTGATGGACTTTCGATTCGCAAACCGATTGAATTATGTGTAGGCGACGTTGTAGCCCCAAACTGTCACAGCAAATATTTCAGGGTGCCCGGCGCCACGGGTCTAGGGAATATACATGTACATATATGCGCCGGAATCAGTCAGACGTGGCCTGGGCCCGTCCTTCAACCCTCTCACACACACACACACAAACACTTACGTTAAAGGCCAAGCCGAACACCCAAACTGCAAAGCTATTTTAACAAGGGACTGAAGCACAACAAAAACGCAAGATAGCCAACAACAACAACAGCAACAACAAGAAGAACGTGAGTAAGGGAGGTGAAAAAAAGAGCAGGCTCCATTTACGCTTGCTTAGTTCCTTTTAGTATAAAGTTTAAGCTTAATCCAGCATAAAATCAACTGGTAAATTTTTTATGTCGACTGCGCACAGCCAAAAAAAAAGAAAAAATTGGGAATAAAAAAGGCTTCAAGATTAAAGAGTTAAGCGCAAAAACCGTAAACCCAAACCTGCCCAAAAAACCATGCTAACCATAAAAGAATAAAAATAAGGAAAAGTACATAAATATAAAATAAAGCAGCCAGAAACTATTCGCATTGGTTATCGAGGGGAGGACTTTCAGTTATGATGAGAAGACGTCTCTAATCAATTGGCTTATACAATATAAATACTAGAGAGCACGACGCGTGCCACGCCCCCTCTAAACGCCCCATTGTATTTGGTCAGCCAGGTGGTATTGCCCAGCCGGAAACACGTCGCCCGGCCATTTTGTTTGCAATGTGAAATCAAACCGGAAATGTTAAAATATGCAGCGTAGCTGCAACTCCGCCTCCATTTGTTGCCGGTATTGTCATTTGTTGGGTGTTGACAAGCAGACTTTTCTAGTCATCCGTAGACATATATGTATATACTATATATATTTATAGATACACATGCATATTTGGTTACATGACATAATTTATGTGTATTATATAAATACATATGCAAAACATATGCAACACTTGTTACAGTTCTTTTGCAGAAGTTTATCTTTTCATGTTTTATGCTTGACGGCACTTGTGCATTTCCCAGGGCTGCACAAATATGAGAAACTGCTGCGAATTTTTAAAGAAAGTTTCGTGTGGGTAAAGCCTTTTAACAGTTTTTTTTTTCAATTATAATATTAAGTTGCATTCAAAGGATTTACTTTGAGTCGGCCGAAAGAAGAAGAAAGTTGGCAAATTTGTCATTTTGGTTTACCATTTGTTTGGCGTACAATTTATTTATAGATCTATGCTTAAGTTTAAAGATACAATTGGAAACTAGAATGTAGGAAGGTGTTTGCAAAAATTTACAAAAATCATGTACATTTTTCTACTTTGAAAACTTACACAAGCTGCTTGTGCAAATTAATGTTTACATATGTACAACTAAAAATGATTTAATATTCAAATTTGAGCAAGTGAAAAAGTTTTGCACTGACTAAAAACTATTGAAGCGTTTTATGTTAACCTAAGGAAAATAATCGATTAACTCCGATTCAACAATATTCAACACTATTAATTTACAAAAACAGTTTGTGCAAACCTTAAGGTGAGAAAATAATAATACTAGTTTGATACGACAAACGTTAAGCCTAAAACCTGTTAATAAATATATTTTTATGAATTCATTGGAGTCATTATTAGTCATTTTTAAAATAGAACTTTACATGAAGTTCTCAATGCCGTCATTATAAATTAATACACAGAAAATCAAAGTAAAAGTTTAAATCGATTGACATGCTTGTGACCTAAGCTTGTTCAAAAATAGTAATAACGTGTTATAAGAGGTAAGAAAGATGTAAATGTCTTTTATGTTTAGAACTTTCTCAAGTAAAAAGTATATTTTTACTACT
The DNA here is from genome assembly GCA_004143845.1 of Drosophila lacertosa. Classification (NCBI taxonomy): domain Eukaryota; kingdom Metazoa; phylum Arthropoda; class Insecta; order Diptera; family Drosophilidae; genus Drosophila; species Drosophila lacertosa. The sequence continues at coordinate 654,089 of SCDZ01000020.1, forward strand.
TCATTTCTATTTCAAGCAATTACCAAGTAAGTTCCAGTGAGACTTTTCTCGTTAATTATGTGTGCAACGCCATCAATCGTTTTAAGTATCCCTTGCGGCAGACACGAGGCATGCAACGCCCCCTTTGGTGGCACGCCTTGTTGCTTAGTGCGCACACAAGTAAATATAATTCCATTGCGTAGCTTTCAGGAAAATGCCTGGGCGCATTGATCTATTCAGCTGGCGCTTGGGAGAGGCGCCAAAAGTTTGTCCTGACATCATATTGCATTTTGCTGTTGCCTTTTTGACATTATAAACTGATTTATTGGTTCATTTCCACCAGACCGATTTGAATAGTGCAACAACAGAGCCAAAGTGACCCCTTAGCCATGGGCGAGGTTGTTCAGTTGGCCAGTAGAAGATGTTGGCTACTTCAAATTGGATTTGGCCCCTTGTTGATGATGATGATGATGATGATGCATGCGACAAGTGACTTCAATTTGTTGGCCGTTCTGCATACAAGGACGTGGGTGCGAGCCGAAAAACACTCACGGCAACAGAAACTTTAAGCCGATATCAAATCTTTCAATAATTAATATTGTACTCTCTCACACAAACACACACACACACAAAGAGAACGTTAGCTCATAAATAAGCCCTGCACAGCCTGGCTGAGGCAGTTGGTAAGCTTTTTGCAGGTACACACATTCACGCACACTCCCACACACAAACACACACACACACGCGCACAGTACGTGTTCATTTCCGGCTATAGCATTTACCGTGCATATCCTGCCAGCAACAGCAACAACGGCAGGAGCAACGGCAACGGCAACGGCAACGGCAAGCTAGGCAGCCTCCTTGCCGGCTATACGCGCATGTTTGCCCATTAAAAATAGCTTAAAAGGGTATATTGAATTCGTGTAACTTTCCGCATGTTTGGCTTCATTACAATCCGTTAGCTGCTGTATTCAAATTTAGGACTTCGAATCTGTTTTTTTGTATCCTACCTCAACTTTTAATTTCAAGCCCAATAATTATTTTTATAATTTACTTTTGTAATACACTGCTTTTCAGTTTACATTATCTGTGGATAATTGCATATTGGGGTCCTTTAAAATTTCATAATTGCTCAGATACCATGAAGAAGCACCTATTATAGATCATAAGCTCTTCTAGCTCCTATTGTTGCAGGAATTACAAAAGCATATGTTTTTTAGCTGGTTATAAAAATATCTTCTGATATGGCTTAAGGGTCTGCTAAACGCATTTGACTTTCAGTTTTTAATACATGCACTCATTTAAAAGCTAGCTTAATTTTATTATTAATAAAATTATGTGCAAATGAAGACTGCGCAAGTGGTATTTAATAGTCGGCCTCGCCCCAAACTACACCACTTTTACTTGTTGTAACTGTTTTCGTTGCTGTTGCCGTTGTTGTTGTTGTTGTTGTTGCTGTTGATAATGTTGCTGGCGCCTAAGCTGTGCGCCATCGTCGATACAACAAGCTTTCAGATTTAATTTTAATTAGGTGCTATTGAATTTATAAATTTTTCAACTGCTGTCGCTCGACGACGCTGCTCGTAAAACTTTTACACCAATGAACATTTGCCGGGCGAAGGGTTTGGTTCTTGGGTGGTGCTACGGGTGGTGCTCCGGGTGGTGCGGCGGGTGTGTTGCTGTTGTGCCACAGCGCACAAGCCAGCCATAACCATAGCCTGTTGCCTGACACTAATAACAATAATCGCAAATTGTATTTTCATGAATTTTCAACTCGTAATTACTAATATTTTCATATTTTTTTTTTGTATATAATATTTTACCGCCACCATTCGACGGCGCATAATTAAAATTTCGCTGTCCAGCGGGAGTTGCGGATTAGATGTGGACCAGGGGTTATGGAGACAACAATGAATAACAATGTACATTCATTTTGTTTATTAATTGTATATTTGCGCAGGCTGCATATTAAAATGCGCGCTAATCAGTATAAGGTCCACTTCAAAATAGATTATTTATATTAAACATATATATATATAAATATTGATTTCAATGGTCGCCAACTTGTGCATACTGAAACATTTGTGCACACGAGTCCTTGACCATCATATTAAAAAACCATTAGCACTTATGGTCGCTTAGTGTTATGGGATTGTTATACTATTATTAAAAATAGGGAAATTCAATTAGGAGTAAAATAGAGGAAAATACTTTAACATTTCCTTTAATTGAATTGGGTCGAAATTCAAATCCATTCCACAAATATTTCATAACATACAATTTTTACTTGATAATTGGAGACATTAAATATGTCAATTATTGTTGTCAATTATTAATTGAATTGCCTCATTTTAAATAAGGAATCATGTGACAAGCTAAGGCTTAAAGGCTTACAAATGCAAATAACAAGATTTTCAAATTAAACATTTAAACATTTTTTATTTGTCATGGGTTTTTCCCCATAATTGTTAAATACAGCACAGCCACAAAGCAATTAATGAATATTTAAACGAAGAAAATGCGTAATTCTACATAAATAATTAGGTATATTATTAACAATTAATAATTAATTTATGTGTAGACACTTGGACAACTCAACTATTAAAGATATATATTATTATTTGTATTATTTCGCTGAGTAAACAAAGTAAGTTTGGTAGCTGCCATCAATTTAATATAAATCGAAATTTTAAATCAAAACTATAAACTATTGAATTTTAATTAAAAGCGACGTTGCTAAGGATTGTTCTTAAGCACTTTTAGGTACACTAACTATGCGCAAATCAAGCCTGATTCACCTGCTAAGTATCTACATTTGTCTGGACCTAACAACAGCAAAGAAGGCTGAGTCCGAGGATGAAGATTTGAATTATATTCACCTGCGGATAAATGTGAACTGCACGGATCGGAACAATGTCTATGAGAAGCAGTTGCACGGGAATTACTGGGCGCTGGTGAACTACATACGAGCTGATTACGGCAATTTGCGCTGCTCGACGAGCGTCACGTATACGACGCATGCCGATTACCGCTACTTGGGCAATGTGGTGCCGTTGGTGGTGCGCTAGCGAGCGCCGATCAGTTTGGCATTGTACGCGCCTGGTGGCGACTTTCAGGCAACGGTGCAGAGCGTGATGTGGCTGCAGCAGTGCGAGCCACAGCGCCAGCTGATCCGACAGTGGGTCAACTTTCACATCTACTTCGATGTCGGGCACACGCCGCGCTTTGTGCACTCGCAGCGAAAGTTGCTACGAATGAAGTTGAAGTGTGACCAAAAGCCGCCTTTTGAAAATGTGCCTGGCGGGGCTCTGTACAGAAATCGAGAGCAGCTGACATATCCCGTCAACGTAGGGCGCAACATTGCCAAGGAGGCGTCGCTGACGCACTTCGTACTCGCCTCCGACATTGAGTTGTATCCAACGCCGGGCCTGGTCCGAGGCTTCCTGCATATGCTTATAGTTAATCGGCATTTGATCAACCCCAAAACACCCACTGTCTATCCCCTGAACATATTCGAGGTGCAGGAGAACGCAACGGTGCCAACCAATAAAGTACAGTTAACATCCCAACTGGAATCTGGCCAAGCGATTCCCTTCCACTCACTTGTCTGCCCCGACTGCAATAAGGCGCCGCATCTGAAGGAGTGGATCAGCTTTATGAATGCCTCGAATGCTGTTCGAGTGTTCAGTGTTAGTCGCCGCATCGGACATTGGGATCCCGTCTACGTTGGCACCACCCAAGAGCCGCCCTACGACGAGCGGCTTAACTGGGAGGGCATGTCCGACAAGCTGACGCATTCCTTTGCCCTCTGCCTGATGGGCTACGAGCTGCACACGCTGGACAACGCCTTTCTCGTCCACAAGCCGGGCATCAAGAGAGGTCACCACGATCGCCGACGGAATCTGCTTGCTGGCAGAACCTATCGCATAATACACAATAGGTTTAGCTTGGAGTATATAGACAAGTATGGATTCCATTTGGGTTGCATGTTGTAGAAACCAAATGCATTGTAAATACTTCATTTTAAACCAGGTTAGGACAAAAGTGAATTAGGAAATTTCGTGTGAGCTTAAACTAGAGTTTTCCCAAATGAATAAAAAGATTTCTTCTTGGAGTCTCATTTTGCCCTGCTGACCAAGAATCAACTTTTTCTAATTTTACTCAGTCTTTTTAAAAGAGCATTTACAATTCGTTGTTTGCCCTTGGATGCCCCACGGTTGCATTGTGTTTTCTTTTTATTTATGTACATTTTTAACAACAATTACAGCCACGCAAAATGTTGTAAAATATGAACTGCAAACCTAAATAAATATTTATTGTTTGCTGTTTACTACTGGTCCTTCTGCCACGCCCCTCCACGCCCACGCCCAGCACTTGTTACGGGGCGAACTGTTGGCATAATTGAATATCAATTCATTTTAAATGCGTGCCACAAGCGAGGCGCATAGTGTTAGGCGTGCCACCCGCTCAACCACTTAGCCCACAAGTGGGTTAAACCTCAAATTATAGGGGGTGGGGGGGGGGGGGGGGGGGGGGCCGCCCCACCCAAAACGGGGGGGGTGTTTTTTTTGATGCCCTCTAGCGATTAATTAAAATGTTTCACAGCGCATATAAATTCATATTGTTTATGGCGATATTTATATACAGTCGAGTCCCGATAATTTGTCCCCCGCTAAATCGAAAATCTCAATAATTCGTAAAAAATGCTGCCCCCTTAAAAAAAAATCGTTAATTCCCTACATTTTGGTCCCCTCGTTAATTCGTAGTTTTTTTTTCGCAACGCTAAGAATATCCAACCTCTTATAAATTGAACTTTCGTTTCGGGTAAAAATTTTGACATGTAAAGCTCCCAAATCCATATAAAGGGTATCTCCCTGACTTTGAACTCCAATAACTTTGCCAAAACTAAACCGATTTTTATGTTTGATACCATTTTGATCATAGTTTGTCCTCTTTCTTGATTCTATATCTAAAGTTTTCTCAGTTTTCTGTTTTTATTTTTTTCGACATTTTTCCGAAAAAAAACCATGTACTCCCCCCTTGTGAATTTTCGAAAAAAAAAAATTTTAAAAATTTAGAATCTGCCGAATTTATTTTTAATCGATTGCTGGTACCAAAATTAGTATAAAAATCAACTTTAAAAGTATTTCTGAGGGGGTCAATTTTTCTGTCAAAAATCATGCGAAAATCGTGAAAAATTTTGACATGTGAAAGCTCCTAGTTCCATATAAATGGTATATCCCTGACTTTGAACTCCAATAACTTTGCCAAAACTAAACCGATTTTCATGTTTGATACCATTTTCTTCAACGTTTGTCCTCCTTCGACAACTAGAGTTACCTCATTTTTTTACTTTTATTTTTTTTGTTTTATTTCGATATCTAAAGATCATCTAAAACATAAAAGCCCCGTTAAATGGAAGTCTCGATAAGTAGCAATCCCGTGTAATTCGTAAAAAATGCGATCCTCTGCAAATTTCAAATATTCGGTCCTCAACTGTATATGTACACCGATTCAAAGATGGCAAATAATTTGGAAAACGAGTTTTCAGTGACTTGTCTGAAAAAAAAACGACATAGAGTGAGACGAAAAGTTTGGCAAGAGACAAATGACCTGTAAAGTTAAAACCAACAGTGACTAAATGGAGACAAGAGCAGAAACAAAAAATTTGTGTCTGCTCATCGTTCGAGAAAAAAGGCAACAAAAAGAAGAAGAATAAGAAAATGCAGCAACATGAAATCCTTTAATTGCTGGCGCCCAAGTGAAGCTTCCATTTGTCTTTCAGTCAACTGCTGACGTAACTGCAACTCACATGGGGCAAAGGAGGAACAGGGGGGGAGGTCCAGAGGCTGGCCGCGTGAAATTGCAAAACTGTTTCACCTGAATGCAGCTGTGCCCACCCACAGCACAGTACAGCACAGCTGGGAACTGGGGCCAACAATAATACAGTGGCATGCATAAAGCAGCCGACAGCATGTTGTTTGTAGACCAACTTTTATTTCATGCACAATCCTAAGCACCGCACTTATGAAACCATGGCAAAATGTATACACTTTGGATGAGTGCCAGCTTAAAGTTAGTGAAAAAACACCAATAATACCACAAAGGATACAAAGCAGGCGAATTTCAAGAAAAGCTCGACAAAAAAAACAAACCACATTGCACATAACAATAAATATATGTATAAACGAGCAGTTGTCACAGCGATTGCTTTGGCTTTTCAAATGGGGATTTGCAATTCAACATATGTATATGAAAAATTGGGAATAATTAAATAAAGATGAACATACGTCCTTGACTAAGTTTAAATACATATGTCTTGCCAAGTTTTCGTTTAGACAGCTTTATCGACACCTCTACAAAGGGTATTCAACACTTCGAAGTGCACAACTTTATTTTCTTGTTGTTCTGTTAAGCTTGGAATGCTAAACTTGAGTATTTTCTCGATACAAAACACTGCACACAAAACACAAAAGAAATGGAATGTGAGTGCAAAACGAAGTAAACAAAAATGGGAAAAACTTCAAACAATGGGCCCGAACGAGCCGTCAAAGTGAGCGATTGTTGGCAAGTGTCACAGCATCAATAGTAGTGGACCAAGGACCAATGGACAGTTTCCCAAGAGCAATGGACAATGCATTCCTAGAAGGATATATAATTGCGAAAAACGGAAAGAGACTTGTTTGGAGAAATGTAAATGCAGGAAGCATAATTTTGATTTGACGGCAAACAAACTGTGCGAAAAGCTCTTAAAAGGGGTTCCATCAATTTTCAATTAGCCTGTGCAAAGAACGGCGGCCCCAATCAAACGTGGCTGAAGAAGTCAAATGGCTGGGCGTCTAAGCCTGGGCAAACACATGCTACAATAAGTATATAAAGCGACATTATCTTGGCTGCTGGCATCTTAAGCATCTTAAGAAATTCTAATTTTGATGTCAAACAGCGATTAAAAGAAACGAGATTACCTGCTGCATATTGCATGAGTGCATTTTCTTGTGTTTGCACAAGAGATGCTCGCATGTCCTGCCTGTATACAGAGTGTTTGTCTCTCTGTCTCTGTCTAACTCATATTTGGTCTGTCTCTTTCGGCTCATTTGCACTTTGACGCGTCATTGCTGGCGAAAACTGCTATGTCAGGCAGGTGCAACTGATGGCAATGATGACGTTAACGAGTCCAATAACGGCTATGCTCCATTTTGGAATCCCATCGATGCAAATAAGAGCCGAATGACAGAACCGTACCGAAAGCCAACAGAACTGATGGACAGACTGAGAGACAGACGCATTGACTGTCTGCACTCAGACATGGGTGCAGTTTAGTCGCAGCGGCTTTTGGCAAACCGCAATATAGAAAAGCCGCACACGCAAAAATCTGTTAAAATTTCAACACACACTCGCACACACACACGCACACAAACACACGGCGGCCAAAAAGCGTCCATCGCAATAGGCGCTTAAAAAAGCTAATGGAACGTATGGCAATGCCTGCCAAAGCAGGCCATATTCAAACAGACGAGCAGGCGACGAGGTGTACATGACTGCACCACACACTGTGCATAAGAAATGCCTGCTTTTGTATGCATAATATTAATGACAAGTCTTGGCAAGCTACTTCTGTAATTAAGTCAAACAAAATTTGTGAATCGTATTGGGGATAACTAAAATTCCTTAAGCCTGCACATTAATTAAAATTCTAAGTTATATAAAATCCTTGGCATATTTTATATATTCATCCTTCTTTGCCATACCATAAAAAGATATAACATATTTAAAAAACACACTTGCTAAAGCGCACTGTGCTCAAAAACGAAGCAATAAATAATAAAAAAAAACAACACAAATATGCCAGCTATTGCCATTGGGGAATAGAGTATAGGCAGTATCAACCCTCAAGCCAAACCGCCCACTCAGGCACTCTCCACGTACAATTTCCGGTTGAACACATTTTGTGGTCGGGCGCAAATGCATTTATATTTGAGCAGCAGCAGCAAAAACAACTGCAACAATAACAACAACAACAATTGCAGCAACAGCAGCAACAACAACAACAAAACCCGGAACGGACGCTTTGCACAAAGCTTAAGCCATTTCATTTTTGGTTCGTTGGCGTTTGGAGCATTTGCCATTTTGCACTGTGTGGTACAATTTTTATGAGCATATCGCTTGGCGCCGGGAGCACTGGGGCCCAGAGCGTTCATATTTCTTGGGAGCTCATGGTATAAACACTTGCGAAAAACTAATAGAAAGCCGGCAAGGCCAAATAAACACGGGACAGCACATAAGTTATATCTCAGCCAGGAATGTCGAAACTTTAGCCTTTTAACATTTAGCTCGATACTAAATAAAAACAAAATGCAAAATGAATTGGCCAAATGCATTAGTTATTTATGAAGATTTATGCGGCTTCAATTCTTTGGCACTGCCTCTGAAAGATTTTAAATTTAATTAGTATCCATTTAAACATGACTTGACCTCAATATAAATACGGCGTTGGGATTTATTTTTCTTTGGGCAAACTTAAATTCAAACCCTTTGTTGAGATTTACACTAATAAAAAATTTTAACGTATTTTTTAAAACAGACAAAGGTTTCGCGAAATATAAAAATAAATTATAAAAGCCCAATTTCATTTTATTTAAGAGGAAGCACGCTGTCCATATTCTTTAAACAAACTAAAGATGTCAACTCTATAGAAAAATAAAGTCCTATCCAAAAGTTTATCTTGGATGCAACCGCTCTATAAAATATATTTTACGCACACCGGAGAGACTTAAAAAAAAAAGAGAGAGCATTCGAGTTTATTGGTAATTTATTAAGCGAGGCTATAAACAAATCGAAAGCAAGCCGGAATGCCGATATAAGCCTCCAGACGAGGCGAAGGCCAAAACGACGGAGTCACTAAGTCGAGCCAGTTGCTCTAGCTATTGGAATTGTGGCCTGCAGACACGCACAAGTGTGTGTGTCTGTGTGTGTGTGTGTGTGTGTGTGTGCGGCATACATATATAAATAGCATGCGACAGGCTGGCTTCCAATGGGCACTAGGCTAATTTACTTCCCATATGAACCAAACAAAACCAAACGACTAAAACACACACACACTCTCACACACTTACATACACACACTCACGTAACGAGCAGGAGTGATTTTCTGTGTCATTTGGTTGTAATCGTGTCTGTTGTTTGTTACATATTACTATGTGAGTGTGCCAAATGGCACATGTAGGAGTGTGTGTCTGTGTGTGCGTGTGCGTATGCAGTTTGACTTGTCTTAATGGTCATGTTAAACAAATGTTTATCAAGCCGTGCAGCTGCTGCTACTGCAGCTGCCACTGCAACTACGCCCTGGTCCCACATTAGTCATTTTGTTGCTGTTGTTGTTGCTGCTATTGTAATATGGCATTAGCCACTCCACCACACACACACACTGGTCTTCGTATGAAATGAGTTAGGCAATATGAAATGTACATAAACATCAGAGAAATAGCTAAGGTTAAGGTTAAGCGATTTGTCAAATGTGAAAGGGCAGCCGAGCAGCAGAGGACACAACCTCAAGTCCCAGCTTAATCTCCAAGCTAAACAGCAACGGAACACTGGCTACAGCTGAAATATCAGACGAATTTCCAATGTGTGTATGTGTGTGTGCACACAAGAATAACAACAGGCAACATATTGGCTTGCCATATACACACACACACAAACACACCCCACTCACACACATGTATGTTAATACCAGCAGCCTATTATATTTAATCTGCAAATTAGACATTTACTCTTTCCTTTAGAAATTATATATCTTATTAATGCATACACAAGCATATATATACACATACATATATGAAGTATTTACAAATACTAGGAAATTTCTCTTTTATGTATTTCATATTTTGTTTACGTTGGTGTAAACTTATCTTATAACTATTCATAAGCATTACATTAAATTCTCTTTAAACACTTTTGGTTACTTCTCATTATAAATGTGTTCTATTTATGCAGTCATCAAACATGGTCTCTAACATAAAAATAGATTAACTTTTGGCAAAGCTATTCGAGTTTGAAATTCGAGAGGATGACTTGGGAAGTTCAGAAGTCAATTTTTTTCCAAAGGAATACTGTCCCCCTTAGAATTAAGAAACCAAATTCGCCGGCTGAAAAAAACTTCACAAAAAAAAAAAAGATTTGTGGCTTATATATAAATACTTGATATGACTAATTTAATAATAAGAAAATCGAATTCTTTTTATTTAAATTTTGTAAAAAACTAAAATGTAAATTAATGCTAATCAGTTTAAATGTAAAACTTTATTTTTTATTTATTATTTATTTTATTTACTCTTTATCTATTTGACACATTATTTGTTTAAACATTATGCACTGCTCCTATCAGCCATGAAAATAGTTCAAATTTGATTCGTCAAATGCGTCTATTTAAATTATTTAAAAAAATATGCACAATGCAAATATTTGCAATTTATTTCCCACTGCCTGTTGCATACATTCGCCGTGCACTGTTTGCCAACATTATTTATACATTTTTTAAGTCTACAAGAAATGAAAATGGGAAAAAAAGAAGAAAAAAAAACATATGTTCAACTGACCTTGTGAACATTTTGTGCACAAAAAGCAACAAAAATCACTTGCAATGATTTTATGCAAATACAATTTTCGTGCAAATGAAACATGCTATTGAGCAGCAACTACGATTGTTGCCACTGTTGCCTTTAAGGCACGCACACACACAAACACACAGATAGCACAGCACACCTGACGTGTAGTTGCAACATTTTAATTTGCATTTTACATTTTGCTTTGGCATTTTACAACACTTGCACTTAACCAGCAGCAGCAATTGCAAATAAAAGCTGTTTAATTGTTTCAACACTCAACGCACGAAATGGAAATCAAAAAGCCGTAGAAATATAAAACCTAGACGTTTTGTATTTATTTTGTGCGTGTTGTTTCTTTCAACAAATCAAGCTTGGCCAATTTTGCGCATAAATATTGCATAGAGAACGGCGGCTAAAACGTTATCAAAGGATGCAGGACACAGTGGCTGCCTGACTACGGCGCCGTCTGCGCATTCCTCTGCCCGACGTTTTCTTTTTTTTCCAGTTTGAAAGGCAAAATTAACAATATGCAAAATTCATGTTAAAATATCGGAAAAATACATTTCTTTTCTGCGCCGGCAATCCTTTTCCATCCATTCACTTTTGCAGCCCTTTTATTTGGCCGCCTGCACGCGTTCTCCTCGTTTTCGTTTTGGGTTGCCAGCTAAAAAGATACGCCAAAAAAACAGGCCAAATAAGAAGGAAGCACTCGGGTGTAATCGACCGAGTAATGCTCTGTATCAAAAAACAATATAGCCTAGTATTAATTGAGAAGAAAATTAAACATATCTCAATAGTTCCTGTGTGTCCAAACTCAACTTCCAAAACTCAATTTAAATGTAAATAAAAATCAATCGTTTAAATCTGATAATAAATTGTTATAATAATGCACTTGCATACAACAAATTCCTATGTCTAATGCACTTATCTCTAAATATTTATCATTTGTGTAAACAGAAGTGAGAATAGCCTAAAGCTATCTTTAGACTAGTTCATTAGTAATCTGTTTGTATATAACTTTAAAAGTAAGTTCGACTTATGGATATCTGTGATCATTGCACTTTGTCTAATCCGGGTATTCAAGAGCATATCTAACAAGAATCAAGAGTCTTTAGCATAACCGCAAGTCACTTTTCGAATATACCCGCTTCGCTTATTGGACGAGTGTAAAAAACAACTTTCACATGCGAAAGGATTGGGCGGCATTTGGTCGAATGAAAAGAGGGGCGAAAATTGTGGCGTTGGCGGCGCTTTCATATGCTCCATGCCAAAGCAATAAAACTGTTACTTGTTGTTTTTGTAGTTGTAGCGTGCCAGCTCCTGTTAGCTGCTCCTTGTTCCTGCTCCTGCCGCTGCCGCTGCTCTTGGTGAATGAATAAAAGCGTCGACCCGTCGAAGACTCCACGATGATGCGAAATCGAATCTCGAATGCTTTTGCCCGGCAAAGTGAGCGGCCATGTGTATTAGTATATATACATATATACGTATATATATATATATATGTGCGTGTGTGTTTGTGCATATAAAAATACAGTTATCTGTTCTATTTGCGCATTTATAAATATTTGTTTGCTTTAGTTTTGGGCATGCACATTACACAGGCTCCGCCATGTTCCGTGAATGGCAATGTATATTTATGGGAGTGTGCCACTGTGTGTGTGTGTGTGATTGTGATTCCGAGTAAGAGGTATTGAATGGGGCGCTTCCTGAGCCGGTTGCCGACCTTTGGCCCGCCCTAGAGAATGGATGCTGTTACTGTTGCTCCTGACACCCACAACTCTTTTCTTTTGTATCCTGTTTTTTTTCCTGGCGCTGCTCTTTTCATATCTTTTTTTCTTTTTTTTCCTGGTTGAGTTGTTAGGCATAAGCACTTGGATATGTGTCAAAATTCAAGCAATCGAGTTGATTATGCGAGTGCATAAAGCGAAAAATATCTTATAGATACTTTTAAAGCCAAATGCGGGCCCCAAAGAAAAAGGGACAATAAAAAGAACTGTGAGGAAAAACTAATATCTCAATTTGTAAGCTAATCTAAATCTGGGCACAATTGTTTTTGTTAACAATACGTGAGTAGATAAACCTTTGTAAGCCAAATATGTTATAAAGTAAGTTTTAATACTTATTCAATTTAAAATAAAATATTAGGTAAACACATTTCTAAAGCAACTTTTGTTGCGTTCTTTTCTTTGTTCGTCTTGAATTTGATACTGGTTAATTAAAATAAAAATGCATCAAATTTCTGTCACACAATCCGACTTCATTTTTTATACATATTTTCTTAGCTTTCCAAGAACAGAAAATAATATAATATAAATTCTACATGAAATTGACAATTATTTCTTAAATATTAAACTTTTTGCTGCTGTCATCAATTTTTACTGCTTTTAGTTATTCACGCTGCAAAAATTTAATTATCAACTGAATTGTACTAATAACAATTAAAAATAATAAAATAAAATGCTTAAATATGCGCAAAAAGTCATTTTAGAATAAAAAAACTAAAGTCAAATTTAAAGTGCGGCTAAAAACGGCAAATTTAGCTGCAAATAATAAGCTAATTTAATTGTGCTCTTTTATATAAACTATGTGCGGAAGTTTATTCAATTTAAAGTATGTATTTTTTTAAATAAATATTTATATATAATATATATTTATATAGTCTTTGGTTGGCGAAAGGATGCCTGGTTTTATTTATATAGTCTCCTGTTTTTATGACACTTTATAGTAGAATTTTATATGCGATACACACATAAATTGTTTTGGTTTCAACTTTTGCTGCATAACAAATATTGTTAAAGCGCAGGTACTAAAACTTTTTGCATGACTGTAGGTATATACATGCAGTCGAGTTGATAGACTTTTCAGTATGCATTGAAAATATATGTATATAGTTTCGGGAACATGCACAAAACTTAGCAAGGTCATCCACTCAAGCGTCACATGCCACCCGATGAATGAACGACAAAAAAAATAAAATAAAAGAAAAATGCTGAGAAAATTTCATTTTCAAATTGCACCCCAGTGACACATTTTGCAAAACCCAATCCGTTGGCACAGTGTGTGAATGTGTGTGAATGTGTCTGTATGTGTGTGTGTGTGCATAAACCCCGTCACCTACTGGGCCGTCCCAAGACAATTGGTAAAAGTTTCGAGCGACGCGTTTTTCCGTATTTGCCATTTGCGAGGAGTTTTCATTGTTTTTCTTACGACTCATTTCACGTTTTAATTCCTAGGCGCCTCGGCGACTTTCTGCATCATTTGGCACGACAAATTTGCGCTGCCAAAACCAGCTGGGCGTGTGCTCGCAAGTGGGCGAACACGGGCGTAGTGGGCGTGGCCGAAGGACAGCCACATTGAAGTCAAGTCAAGGAGTTGTGCGTTGCGCTGCATTCCGGCACAATTTAAATATTTGCCCTGGCACACTAAAACCAAATTGCTTGGCCCACTAAGTGTTCAATTACCGAGAACTACGAAGAGATCGTTGTCCTTCCGCCCGGACAATGATGAAGATAATGACAAGAAGTCGGCGCTAGAGGCGGCTACGAAGCTGATGGTCCACATTGATAGCAGCTGGGATTGATGGCTGCTCTGCGCGGGCATCCTGGCCGAGCCTGGCCTGGCCTCGGCTGGTGTCCAGCAATTGGTTTAAATTTTATTTATGAGCTGCCATCAAATCAGCATAAGTAGGTTAAACGCAAATGTCAATCGTAAATTCGCTGACTTTGCGCCGTAAAGCGCCAAATAAATTAAATTGTCGCGTTTCACAGCTGAGCTGAAGTGCTAACCAAAGTACGTGTCCCGCTGCTGGTTTCCCAGCCGCATCCTCATCCGCATCCGCATCCAGATGCGTAAGGCCTTTGGAAATAAAAGTGTGTGCCGCAATATTTCATAAACTTGAGCTGTGGGCGTTGCTCTCTCCCTCTCTCTCTCTATCTCTCTCCCTCTCTCTCTCTCTCCTCATAGAATTAGCTAATGCTGACATATATACAATGGATGGCATAATCCCGAGGATAGCGTTTGCTTAGCCAAAGTGGGATGTGGTCGGGGGAGGGGCAACCTGGTCTAACAAATTGAAGCTGTTGGTTTAGGCGTTGTGCTTAGACCACTTCTGGACTTTGTTATCAATATGCTTTCAAGCTGAGTACAAACAGTTTTTAAAATCTGTGCGTATGTTGGCTTTATATCTTAAGATTTGCTTTCATATTGATTGATATTCTTATGAAATATAAATCAATGTGAAGAAAAAACAGAAAAAATATTTGCAAATCATATTTAACTATTTATTTGCCATTTAATAAATCAAATGTGCATTTTACACAATATAATTATTTGTATTAAATCATTTAAATTCTGTCTGCTCTCTTTAAGTCCTTTATGTTATTCCCTGAAGTGTGGACATTCCTTTCTGGTGATTATATGAAAACAATTAATTAATGACAGATTGATTACAAAGCTCAGGTGCACTTTAGTGTTGTTCTAGTTAACTCAGACATTGTGCATATTTTAACTAACAAGAGTGCAAGAGTTCTGATTGACTGACTAACAGATACCCCGTATAGTTGAAAGCGGTTAAGTTGGCTTATAATTTCTTAGAGGACTTATCAGTTTTTAGGAAGCTTTGGGAATATTGAGAGAACTAATATACACTTTTCACATTAGTCACGGAAAGCAGCTAGCTAACATCTCCGTGAAGAGGTTTCCGCACAGTGAGCTTTAACTTAAGACGACTTGCGTTCAAAATCGACACTCTATAAGCGAGTATGCAGCCAAGGCAACCGAAAAGGAGCTGAGGAGCAAATATATATCAGCTAAATCAATCGCCCTGCAAAAGCTCAAGTATTGCCTCACTAATGATGAGGGGAAGAAGGACGCTTAAGATGGTGCTGGGGCTGGGGTTGGGGGCTGAGTACGGGCCCGGCTTACCACTCATGTCAGGCTTGTCCTTAGCTTGGTTAAACCTGTTAACGTTAAGTTTCCCTCATTGTGGTGCTTGTTGGTCTATAAATTGACTGGTCGGAGCAGCTCAGCCGTGCGCACTACTTGACCACACATTGGCGCATTGTCACGCGCGCCTCGCAACTTCAACCGGCCACGCCCACCGCCCACCCGTCACTACTGCTGCGTCCACCCGAGAGACCCTACCAGCATGTCCATATATATATATATAAATTCATCAATAGACCAGTGTTCATCCAATTCGAGCTGAAATGCGTGTTGTCGTCGTTGGGTTAACAAAAAAAATCTGTTAAAATAAATCACAACAATTTGTACATTTTCGCCTCGTTGGCCTAGAAGCGAAGAAGAAACGGTAAAGACGGTGAATACGGTGACGATGATGGCGATGGCGATGGCGACACATGGCACATGGCACATGGCGAACCAGCAGAATTCGTTTGGGACCAGCCCCAAAAAGGACAATGTCTGCTTGGCTTGGTTTTTTGGGCTATTAAGTTGTCATTTGGCTGCGGGTCTATGTCCATGTGTATACTTATCTATCTCTCGGTATCTCTATATGTGTGTGTGTGTGTGTGTTTGTGGACGTGACCACAGTTATCAGTCTGGCAGGATGCGTGGGCGTTGCTTCCTGCTCAACTTATGACAACTTTGATTGCAGTCAATTTATTAGCAGCTTGGCAAATGTTGCAAAGGCAGCTTTTGACCAGGTGGCACGCGCCACGCGCCAAGCGCCAACACGCGGCATGTGGCAGATGGCAGGTGGCCAGTGGCAGCTCCGTGAATTGAGCATTACAAATGCCTGACATAATTGTTTAACGCCATGTTTATAATTAGCCAGCAACCACACACACACACGGACATCAAATACAAAAGGCATACCAGGCAAATACAAAGGACAAATGATAAACGGCTGCGTACAAAAAAAAGCTGCGAATGTTTGCCAGGATATATGCTTAAAACCCTATTACCATGGTAATCCTTTTGACAAATGAATTTTAACATGCCCCTCACACACACAAGCACACACAGACAGAGCTCACCTTCTCACGCGCCGGCTGAATGTCACTTCCCAGACTGATGGACGCCGAGCGCGAAAAAGTATGCTATAAAATGTGACTGCTGCCAAGCATATGTGTGCGTGTGTGTGTTGTGTGTGTGTGCGCCCAGCCGCATATGTCTAGCTAATATGTAAATTTACCCTTGTACAAATGTGTATCACAATAAGTAAATCTAAATCTTGTTAGATTCGTGATTTCGTTTGGGGCAACTGATCTGCCAATGGAAGGGAATATAATAATTATAAACGTTGCAAAAGGGATGTTTATTGTTTGCTGTGTAAGAGAGGCATCACTGAACATTTAAGTAATTATATTCAGCTGAGTATTCATAGCCATATTCGTCTTTCCCACTTGTTTTATTTATCTTACTCTACTATCTTTATCATACTTCATATTCAAGCCACTTAATGCAAGTATTTATTGCTTAACATCAAGTCCAAAACTTCTCAGCTTAACTCAAAGAAAGTCTGTGCAAATTGATTTTGTTTCTTGTATCTGAAAACATTTTGCCAACGCAAATTTTTTAAATAAGTTTGTCTAAATTATTTTGTGAGCAAAACAGCTGAACTAAATAGCGTGCTTAAAGCTTTTATTAGTTTTTAATTAGAACACAAAGTTGTGTCGAGCTAAAAGAATTTAAAGCACTCAAGTGTTTTTTAAAAGCATAAAGTTAAATATTAATGTTGTTGCTTAAAAAGAGACTTAGACAGTCATGTCGTACATATATTTCTCTATGTGGCAAATCACTTTTGTGTCATCGTCACTCATATGGGAAATTACAATATTTGTGTGAATTCAACGAAAGTTGGAACTGGAGCAGATCGGGTGAGATCTTAGCAGGTGGGTAGAGCCGAAGAGCTCCTTTGACAGCTGGCTATAAAAATTCAATAAACCATGGGAGACTAACCCGTGGAGAGAGAGTGCTCTGTAAGCGCTTTGAAATCATCTACATCATCAATTTTTGCTTAGTTTTTACCCAGGACGGGCACGCACTCGAATGGCGCTCCCCGAGCGGCCATAGAATCCTGGCAATGCAGGACACAGTGGGAAGCCAATTTCGGAAGCTTTCTCCGCGCAGAAATCGCACGCTTGATGCCTGATGCCAGGCAATAAAATACTCATTTACTTGACATTTGTTGTTACTGCTGCCACACACGAGATGCATCATTCAAGTCAAGACCGTGGGTTAAGGCGAATGCTGCCACGCCCCCTGCCTTACGGCTTACGCCCGCGATTTCAACGGTTGAACGTTTGACACGCTTTCGGGAGGGGTAGGGGAGGGGGAGGGCCGCACACACCGTGAACTTTGTACCCTTCATAAAAAATGTAATTTTCAAAAAACATTTGAAAATTTCAAATTGAATTTGCCGCACGCTTGAAGTTTCGCCTTGCCCCACCGAAACTGAACTGTATGCAAAGCGTCTTCAAGATTACAGAGCCCCAACCTCAGTCCCAGTCCGGGCCCAGTTCGGCCCCAGCACGGCACATAAAAGCCCAGTTCGGGGCGTGGCAAGGGGCGAGAGGCGAGGGGCGTTCGAAATGCTTCTGCGCCCCATGCCAGCATTTGAGACATGTGAAAAAAGTGTAAGTGACATGAAAGGCACACACAGCGCAAAAACCTTTAATAACTTTACGCTTTTTGTTTTCAAGTGCACTTGCAAAGTGAGTGCCACGCCCCGTATACTGTCCCCCGCCGCACCGCAGGCCGACGACAAGCAAAACAAAGGCAGCACAACTTCCACTTTGAAGTTGTTTGCTATGCGCCTCTTTTAACGCTCTGTTTCGGCCAAAAAGCCAAAAACTAAACGCACACCCCAAACCAGCTCAAGGCGTGTGTCCTTTAAAACGGCACTCACCTCCTCGCTCTATCTGTAATTTATGACCTATTTATTGTCAATAAATGCAGCCTCCAAGCGACCATTTTGTGCGCCGCGACTAAATAAAGACAAATGAAGCATCACTTTAGTGGGTGGATCGAGACATGTGCTTATATATATACTATAAACCACGTACAAACATGCCCGCATATACTGTGTATAGATGTATATGTATATAGTATATATATAACCATATCAGGCGATGGTTACTGAGGCACTCATTACACACACCAAATGGGCAGTTCTTTTGTGCATTTAAACCAAAATTTATGGCCCAATTTATGTCGTTACTTTTTTGCAAGTTTTAAAGCATCTATAAGCTGCTATATATTTATACATGCAAAGGTTTCAATAACTTGTTTACACATATTCTTTTAGTTAATGCCCCAAAATAGACAATTCTTTTGAATACAACTTTAAACTTATATATAAAACATATAAAAAAAGAAGATTGCAAATAAGGATTATGAAATTTGATTTAAAAAATCTTACATAAATATTAAATCGAATATGAATCAGAGAGAAAAACAATTAAATCTATATTGACTATCTTACCTTTTCCCCCCCAAAAATTGCTTTCCAGAACATTTCCACATTAAGCACTCATTTTAATTATATGCCATTGCCTTAAGCATCTTAAAGGTCTAAGCTTTTAGTAGCATTTTTCTTTTTTCACCTATTCACACGATTTGACAATGTCAGATGGGAAATCCGCCCACGCTTAGCGTAATCCGCAGCCACGCCCACAAAAAGTTAAAATATCCCTTTAAATGTTAGCAGCGGAACAAAGTGTGTATATGTTTATATGTATATATATATATAGCATATATATGCATGTGTAGGTAAAATGGCATCAAATATAATAACGACCACAACAATGCGTGACATGCATGCAAAAAAGGCTCATAGTGTGCATTAGCCAAGTGTGTGTGTTGCTAAGTGTGTGTGTGCGTATGTGTGTGTGTGTGTGTGTGATATTTTACAAACATATATGCCAAATCACTTTCTAAATGCAATGCCAATAAAAAAGCAAAGCAAAGTGTTGAAATATATATAAATAGATACGGGTGCCTAGATATTATTTGTTGCCCGCTGACAGAAGCGTGTCGCAGCCTGAGGCAACCGTGGCAAATGAGAAATGGACGCGGTACGTGACAATGCGACAGGACTATAGAGCCTATAAAGCCAACGACAGCCAGGACTTCGCATAGTCGCAATCTTTAAACTAAACTTGAGCGATAAAAATTTTGATATCCCCATTATAAGTAATAGTCTCAGTTGCTCAAATGCGGACAGCAGCTGGCAGCTCACTTTCGAGAGTTTAATACTTTTGCAGTTAAGCGAGAGAATTGAAATAGAAATTGTTAATAATTGCTCTTCAAATGCATCTGAAAGTGTTTAAACTCGAACCGCTGGGAAGCTTCTTTTAATAGCAGGTCAAGCTCGGTTTCTTTTAATATAACTGTTAGTAAAATAGAAAAAATATATATAAATGCAAACTAATGTGTTTTTAAAAATAAAATGGTAAAAGTAAATTTATTTTATAAGGTTTTAATTTTAAATTGACAGTTACAAGTTTTCTATTATGTCAAATATATGTTCTTAAAAAATGTAATTTACATCGCTTGTTTTATTAACAAAACAAATGAAACAAATGAATATACAAATATCAAAAGTCAGGGTAACGTTATTTATATTTAACTATAAATAAAACAAAGTTTTGTATAAAAACACCTAAGTATATTTTAACAGAATTTGAAATATATTCAGCACAAACAGGAAACAAGACGCCACCTGGCGGGCAGACTGTGCAACTCGACAAAGCTTTCGTTGGAGAGCTTTTGCAATATTATCTGCACACAATAAAGAATATTTGAAGCTTTTTTCGGTTTCTTAACAGTTTCTTAAATTTTTAGTACGACTTCAACTTAGACTAAAGAACATTTGAAAAAAAGGTTTCCACAGAAAACAGTCAACGGGATTTTACTTTGTTTACACGTCTTCGGCGGTTTCCACATTTTCCTTTACATTGGCATCGATTTCCCTCAGTTCCTGCGGTGCGTTCAAAGGCGATTTCTTTATCTACAGAAATTACAGGGCATTGAGTATATCGCTTAACAGTTTGCAGCCCAATGTTTATATTTATATGTATACTTAACGGAACATGCAGTTTGGATCAGATCGTTGCGCATGCGATTTACAGCTGCCTCTTAGGATATACCAATTATGTGATAGACATAAATAGTTCTCAAGCATTTAGTATTTATTTACTTAGTGTAGGTTAGGTTTAGGAATATTTCTTAGGTGAACTTTACCATAAACGTTATGCGGCGCATGAGAGCTTATAAATTGAGTATGGATCACTTAAACTTAGACCAGAGCGAGGCGAAAAAGAGAATTTTGTAACACCCACAATTATATCACATACAAAATGGCCATTTTTTTTGTTTCCTTGAATTTGTTTTTTTTTTTTGGTTTTTTCTTTAAGTTAGTTATGTAATTAGTTTCAATGACTTTTCAGGGATTTGTTATTGTGCTGGAATTGATGCTCAACGGAATTTCTGTGAGATTTTCTTACTTTGAAGCAGCGAATCTTAAAGTGATTGCACATTTCTGTAACCTGCAAAGGGGGAAAAAGATAAAGTGATATATTAACCGATATTGAAGTGCAGTTGATGGAGTTGCTTACCACTCCGTAGCCATAATGCCAGTGCGCCAATGTGACGAATATGGTTAGGCCATGGACGAGCCAACGTTCGCCATCTGCCGTCAGATCCTGGTGGAAAATATGTTCATACCAGGGAAAACAACAGACGCCGACGGTGGCAACCAGCGGCCACATGAGTATATTGAAGCCATCGCAGCGTGTATCTGACATTTGGGCCACAATCAGGCGACACTTTAAAGAAAAACCATAAATTAGGTAAAATTTTATCTAAAGGAATTACTTTAAACTTACCGCAATATTGGAGAAGATCGTGCCATAGAGTATCCACAGAATGCGTGGCTCCAAATTAATGACTTGGTTTCTCGAGAAGAAGGACCAGACCAGCGTGATCAGAAAGAGCCAAAAGAAGGCGAAAAACGGACGCAACATTTCCATCATGGGACGCATTTTGCCTGTCTTGTTTTTATAAGAGCTAGAAAAGAAAACCAGCAATAATTAAATAAATCCTTAATCAATAAACATTTGCAATACTCACAGATAAATGTTCCTGATGATGATTGGATGACTGGACAACATTCCAGAACCAATTAAGCCCACCTCGAACACATTCGCCACCGTTATGCCCATATAGCTTGAGCGATAGATTTCAGGACCCACCAAAGTGGCCACAAAGAGCATAACGCTTACGCCCTGAAAAGGCGAAGGGATAAAAACAACAACCACTATTAGGATTATAATATGGCTTAAGATTCATTCAACCATTCAACTGACCCACATGGTAAAATCATAACCCCAGGGCAAAAACATAACGCCCGTGTTGTATTTTTCCACATGCGTAAAATAGAAGTTGAGGAAAACGTTCCAAATAACGAAGAACATTCGAATCGGCGGCAGATCGGCCGTGCCGAACAGCGAGAATATATAGATGGGTATTAAAGCTGCCGAATACGAGTCCAGACCGTGATCGAAGAGCTCGCCCAGCGGACCACTTGTGCCCGTGCGACGTGCCTGCTTCCCGTCCATGCCATCTAAAGGGGTTCAAAGTAAATATGGATTCTACGTGTGCCTTCTGACTGAACTTACCCAAATTATAGTAGATAAGTATATTGATAGCTGCCACGGTCCACACCCAGCCAGGCACTGTGTTGCCCACCGACCTATCATTGGCCGCCTTGAAATCCCAATCGTAGTAGGCTATCAGTAGGAAATTCACCACGGTCATAAGAAAGCCCACAAAGGTGAGTATGTTGGGCGCCAGCCACATGGGACAATACTACTCAAAGAGATTACGTGAGCTCCAATTTAGTCTTACACTGGGATTATTCATTACTTACCTTCACGCAGGCATTCCAGAACGGATGCATCACATAGACACTCAGGAAACTGGTGTCTATGCTGTTGTACTGTAAACGACATAAAGGGTATATAAAGGAAGATGCTGATTATTGAAAGTAATTAACAATTATTAGTTACTATTAACTTAAATATAGTAATACAAATATTGAAAGTTTTTTTTTATCTTATTGAAATTTGAAACTTCAATAGTTTTTCCAGTTAAATCAAACTTCAAAAATGTTCTTAAATAGTTTGTGTACATAACCTATAAGTTTGAAATCATAAACCGAAGTTTCTGACTAATCGCGATTTGTAGTTGATTAATGTCATTCAATATTGTTACTCGCCCAAAGCATATTGATTTTCCATTTTATATATGTATGAAAAATAATAAATTGATTTTTCACTCAGTAGTTTCTTAAGCCTCTCTCTCTCTCTCTATCTCTCGCTCTCCCTTTCGGCACGCATGTTTTATTTATAGGTTAATCTCTTTGAAGTACAAATTCCACTCTCTTTGTGTGAATGAGTTCGCCAACTATCTCTCAACAGAACACACACGCTTTATTCGCAGTTCAATGCCTTTACTCGGATTTACGAAACATATGTGTTTTAGCATCATCCGGTCCAATTAATTGATGACCTAGGCCTAGTCATGCCTAGGCTCAAGCCCAATGTGATAATCGTCGAGCACATGCCCAAAATAAAATAAATATTTGAAAAATCTTCCCATTGCCCAATTTCTCAGATTAAACGCAAATGACACGTGTGCGATCATTGAAATGTGAATATATATAATCATTTTTCCAGCCGGAACTTGTCGTAAGCCTGATAGTTAATCATAACTGATTGCTTTAATGGTAATTTATTGATGTGGCGCCTTTTCAAAAATGCATGGGGCCATCATTGATTTTTTTGTTGTATTTTTTAAGGGTGAAAACATTTATAGTTATTTGTTGACGAACCCTGTCGACCCCCTCTGACCCACTATTAAAAGCTCACCTTGTAACGCTCGAAGCCCCGCAAATGGGTTTCCGACAAATAGCGCATGTTGCCCATTGTGTGTATTTTTTTTTTGTTTTTTTTTTAGTTTGTTGTTGTTGTTGTGATAACAGCTGAGTTGCAGGTTGGCACTTGCAGTTAAATTATTGATATGATAAAATCAAATAAATGCAGCTGTCTTCGATTTAAGGCACATTGCTTAATTCTAAATGGAGTTCCCACAACACGCACAAAAGTTATTATTATTTTGTTTTAACTACAAAAGTTAAATTATGGACTCGGGATGTCAGCCTGTTGTTCTTGTAGTTGTTGTTGTTCTTGTTGTTGGCACGCAACACGCGAACAGCCGTTACTCCATATTATATATTTATATATATATGTACATATACATATGTTCACATATATATACACCTACTACTTATAACTGTAAAGCACTTGAGAGACACTGCGACTGCCTCGGCACTGCGTATTATCAAGACTGAAGACGAACACTGCTCGCCGTTGCCGGCAGCTCGAGCGCAGCCCAAAAAAAAAAAAAAAAAAAAAAACAAACCGGAAACTAAAGGAAAAACACCAACCCCCCACTCCCCACACAACGCCGACTGCGGCTGAGCTGCTGGCGTCGCGTTCACAAATCCCGCTGCACACACACGATTGTTATCGCTTGGTCCGTCGCTCTTTCTGTGAGTACGTAAACACACACACACACTCACGCAATTGCATGTGTGTGTGTGTGTTTGTGAATTTGCATTGAATGAATTGAAATTTGTAAAAGTTAAACAAGTGCCTACAACTTAATAAAACGCGCCCGGCACAGAGGTTATTGGTTATCATCGCATTATGTTGCTTGCTTTAGTTAATACGCTGATTACGACCCCCCTTGGCCAATCGGCAATCGTCGGCTGATTGCCGGTTTGGCACTCGAATCCGGCCCGGTTAATGTGCACCAAGAAAGTCGATTAACACAAATCCACATCATGTGACTGTGGGAACTAAGGCACTAGTCAACATGCACTTGTCTAAATATAGCACACATTCACAATGTTAACGGCGACAACATACTTAATATTAATTTCCAAATAGTTCAAGTTCAGCTGATAACCCAAAAACAAATGCTAACGGGTTGCCAAGTGACGACAATCTTGGCCTCAAAAAAGAAGTTCTCAATCGTGTCACATAAATACGTGTGTCTACAAATAGGTCTTATTTATGGTCTTACGATAAGGCAAGTTTAGATATTATCACAATGTTTTACAAAGTACAGAAAAAATTTTATATAATTATCCATTTTCAGGCATATTTTTTTTTGATTCAGTTCAACATTTATGCATGAATAATTAATTCTTGAATAATTGAAAACTTTTTAATTAGTATCTTTAATCTAATTAAAACATTTGCAATCTGCTTTATTAACAGCTTTCAAAATAAGCTTATCAATTTTTAAAAAAGCTTTCATCTTAAAAAATGGAAACTTTCATTAAAAAATCCACTAAAGTATAAATTTCTTGTTTAAAGAAACCTTTAACAAGTCGCTTATATTAATTTCACGTTTAATCACAATTGTTGCAAGAACTTGTGGGCGAAAACTTAAACGTAGTCGAATTTTGTGCTCTAAGCAAAAAACAAAAACAATCATAGGTACATATCAGACATATAAGTATTTAGTATACAGATAACAGAACAGTCTTATCTAAATTTCGTTTGATTGCCGGAAAAAACAGGTTTATAAATAACAAAGCATAAACAAATAGTTAAAATGCAACAATGAATTTCATTGAGTTGGGGTCGTAGCAAAAACAATCTAAGCAGCGTATTGGCCAGGCTAACTAATTGAGCCATCTGGATGTCTCCGTGGCAGTCAGACCCTCGGCGCGCAGACGCTGCAGCATGGGACGATAGATGTCCGGCGTGAAGGGCAACAGGACACCGCGTTCCTGGATCTCACCTGGAAAAGGAAAATTTTATTATAGTCTTATTCAATTGGAGTAACAGGAACTCACCATCCAGAATCATTTTGGCTGCAATGGCAGCTGGCTTGCCCACGGTCATGGCCATGGCCGAGTGACCCTGCGGCTGGCCGTAGACAACAAAGTTAATGCCGCGCTCCTCGCGACGACCGTCGGGCCAGCGGATGCCCACCTCGTGACGCAGCACCACAAGATCGCGTTCCTCGCGCTCTGCAAGTGAAAATTTTTGTGTGAGTAGCAGAAATGGAAGAGATAGAAAAATGGCACTTACCGAAAGCCAAACGTTTGGACAAATAATGGCTGAGCGTGTCCAGCGGGGAATGCAGCTTGACCACAGGCTTCTCATCGAGCAGGCCCAGGCTCTCGATGCCATCGACATCGCCGAGGCGTTCGACCAGCTTCTGCTTGAGGTTCTCATAGAAGATGCTCGAGTCGGACATGCCCAGCAGATGGGTGACCAGCTGGCGCCAGGTGACGTCCGGTCCGCTGGGATGCAGCAGCGCATTCGGCTCGGGATCGATCAGGCCCAGCAGCTGCATGGGCTTGATGGACTCGGAGAAGCCCTTGTAGCGTATGGTGCCGCGCAGCAGCGTGTGCACGTCCCGGCCCAGGCCGTAGAGTGAGCCGTATTTGGTGGAGTCGCGATTGGGAAAGCCCTCCAGCGCGAAGCCTGGCAAAAAATCCAGGCTGCGTGGATTGGACATCAGCTCGCCGCCGCCGGAAATCTCCACAATCTGGCCCTGGCTCAGATATTTCGCCGCGGACAGCGTGTTGAGCAGGACGCCACGCGGCGACCAGGAGAACTTGTAGCGCAGCGCATTGTTAGAGTGCTCCGGGGCGGGCAGGCCGCCGCAGTAGCTGACAAAGGACTCGACGACGGCGCCCTTCTCCTGCACCTCGTGTATGCACTCCAGCGCCAGCAGATGATCGATGCCCGGATCCAGGCCCACCTCATTCATAATGGTCACCCCATTGGCACGCGCCTCCTCGTGCAGCGACTCAATCTCATCGTTCAGGTAACTTGCGGTGACCATGTGCGTGCGCTCCGCGACGCAGTAGCGTGCAATCATGCCGTGCAGGCTGTAGGGCAGCAGGGAGATGACCACGTCCGCCTTACCGCACAGCTCCTGCAGATGACCCGTGCTCTCGTGCACGTCCAGGTAGACGCTGTCGACGCCCGCATACTGGTTGGCCAGCCGGTCCGCCTCCTCCTTGACCTGCGAGCACACCGTTATGCTAACGTCCTTCTCACGGTGCAGCCACTCGACCAGCGGCG
Organism: Drosophila lacertosa; assembly: GCA_004143845.1. Taxonomy (NCBI): domain Eukaryota; kingdom Metazoa; phylum Arthropoda; class Insecta; order Diptera; family Drosophilidae; genus Drosophila; species Drosophila lacertosa. Next base: position 680,808 of record SCDZ01000020.1, read on the forward strand.
CCGACACCATCCCAGCGCCCAGCACCAGCACCTTCTTGTCCGACTCGGAGCGGCCCTCCATCTTGTGCCGCGAGCGATTGCTCTGCGAGTCGCGCAGCTCCTGAATATACTGGAAGCTCTCGGTCAGCTCACCATTGCTGGCGATAATTGCCTAATCGAAAGGGAGAGAGCGGAAGAGAGTGGATGAGTGTTAGAGAGAGACAGGGTTTATAAATAAAACACCCCAACTTAGATTACTCTGAACTGATAAGCTAAAGCTGGACACGTGCTTGTATTTTTTATATATGTAGTAATCAAGTATTACGAAGATCTTTATTTTTATAAATTTGTAATTTGAATAAGTGTGTAAAGCATCAAGTTAAGCACATATTTATTTTATTTATAAATACATACAAATGTGCAACAGGGAATATCTCCTTTCGTTTGGGTTTTAAATTTTCAGCCTATTTGCCAGACTTAGTAAAAAATTATGAATGTAATGATGTTTATTTTAAGCATTAAATTTCGTATTTATTAATGCGAGTATTTAGAGTTTGATTTCAATGAAATTAGTTTTAATTTCTTTATTACTCAAAAGCTCATTTTTAAATTTCTGAGTATTTTAGTTGCTGTTGTTTAAGCTGAAGTTGCCTTTAAGTAGATTTATATTGCAGTTAATTTCTGAGTGCAAATTAAATAAGAATTAATATAAAAAAGATGACAGCTATATTTTGTATATAGTTATAAAATCAATGCCATATGACAAAGTGTGGTTCACGAACCGAACCTGACAACAACACACGGGTTCGAAGCACTGAAAAATGTTGTTGTTTTCATTTAGGATTTGCAGCTTTGACAAAAAAATATGGGCAGAGGGATAAAGCTATATATGTATATAATACGCTGCCTGATAAGAAATATACATATATACTTTATGGAAGCGGTGATCTCTGCTTTTAAGAGTGAAATTAAAATAAACACTGTGTAGTTCAAAAACCTCTATGGAAAAGCAAAAATTAATATTTATTAATGCTATGAACTAAATTCGCATTCAGCTTTATACTTAAAATATTTATGATCTCTGACTTATAACAATCAATTAACTCACCGACTGTATGGGATAGGGAAAGCGTTCTTCGATCAGCGGCTTCTTGGCATCGCTCTTGATGATGTCGTGGACATGTGGCGAGAGCAGCTCACCGAAAAGATCCGTCGACTCGCGCGGCAGCTGCGTGGGCATGTTGTCGATGGAGCAGACCAGGACGCCGGGTCCCTTAAAGCTCTTGGTGTCCTTGTTGCGGTCGGCGTCGTACAGGCAGAAGGGCGTGTCGATGGTGGTGCATTCGTTCATGAACTCAATGGAGCCGCCGGGATCGGCGGATATGTCACAAATGGCGAGCATGCGATGCGGCAGCGCCGGGCTGCCTTTGCTGGTGGGCAGCCAGGGCGTGTTGGCCGGACGCAGCAGATTCTTGGCGTCCGGTATGCTAATCAACTTGGGGCTGCCGACGGCCCAGTAGATGCCATTAACAATGACCGAGGCGTAGGCGGCAACCTTTTGGCTAAATGTGGAAATATAACGCTCGGGATACTCGTCGTACTCCTTGGCATCGAAGCCGCCGCCCTCGCGACGCTCCAAGTGATCGGAGCGGCTCACCTCGCAGCCATAAAGCTTATTTTGATCTAGAAGGAAATTGTTTTTGATAAATTAATGTTACTATTTGGTCTACTCCAAAACTTACTGCCATGCTCAGCCACCTTGCGCAGCATCTCGGGCGGCACATACTCCACGGGCAGTTCGGAAAACACTTCCTGGGCACCCTGCGACACGTTGCCCGAGCCGGTGAACACAAAGGTCAGCGGTCCAATTGACTTGGGCATCATGCCCAGCGAAATCTCATAGCCGCAGTCGCGGATCGCCTGGCGGGCCATCGACGAGTTGCGATAGTTGTGCGCGGGTCCGATGTGCATAAAGGGCGTGTGATGGCCCAGGGCCAACAGCCGCAGACCAATCCCGTGCAGGATGTTGACCATGCCGGCGACGCCGGCATACTTACCAAACGCCACCTGGCGAGCGCCGCGCTCATCGATAATACGCTCGTAGTCGATCAGGCGGATTTTCTATAAACCCAAAACTTTTTATAGAGAGTTGGCAGGCGAAATTTGTTTTTGGGGATATGCGAACCTTTTCGAGTATGGCATCCAGCAGGGGCATATTGGACTCCTGCGCCTTGATCGTGTGCGAGAAGAAGCAGTAGGTCTTGCCCGGAATGAGCGCATCGATAGGCACCTGTTTGACGCCAAAGATCACCGAAGCATCGCTGATGTCCTCCTGTATTTGGGCACCTGCTTGCATATAAGCCTAAAGCGATCGAGAGATAACAATTATTATTTCTTAATAATGTCCAAGAATTTTCCATAGTAACTAATCTAATCAAAGCTATTTTCTTAAATAAAATTGGTATTTTTACTTATGCTTGGAATTTACTTTACCTTTTCTTATCTGTAATCAAAGTTTTAGAAAAACTGTTCAGCATAACACGCAACATAGAATAATAAATTAATAACAAGCAAACTCGACTAAGCAATACTCTATACATTTTGTAAATAAATGTAAATGGAATTTACCCAAAAGTTGATCTTTACTTAAGATAAATTAAATTTTAAATACCAATTGTTGCAAATAATGTTGCATATTAATATAAGAACCATTTTTTACTTTTTAACAATATATTAAAATATGTTTTAAAACAGTTTTAAGTCTTTCAATTAAATACACTATTCTACATAAAGACGATGCTTTTTTTTCGCTTCCTTGAACTACTCGCAAACAAATCTCGCCTTGTCCTTGGCAACTAAGCACAGTTAATTTTCCATTACTTATCAATTTATTATTGTTTATTAAAATGTCTATTTTTAATCAATTTGAAAACTGTTTGTAAAGCGCGATTATGATTTATCTGGGAGAAAAATCAGTTGCGTTAAGCGGCAATAACAATTTGAAATGAGATAACAAAAAAATACGTTCTGTTTTTTTCGGGTTTTGACTGGTTCCAAGGCCAGCAACTGCCAAATTTAGAGCCCCACAGCAGCGGGAGAGGCTTATCTACCAACATTTTTTTTGTGTTTTTATGATGCAGTCCATACATATATAAGAACTATATTATTTCAGTCAGTAGCTGTTGCCATTGCCCAATTGTGAACATATGTTAATTTATTGATTTTATATATACATATGTATATATCTGCATACAGATTAGAACTGGGCTCACCTGCATGGGGTAGGCGCGTCGATTGGACGGCTGCACAATGACCTTAACGCCCTGCTTGACCAGCTTCTGGACATGGGTGGGTCCAAACGGCGCTCGACGTTCCCAAACCGATTGATCCTCACGGCGTATGGCAATAACTCGACCATGCTATATATAAAGATATATATATATATATATATATATAAATTATTGTATAGGATGAATCTCTGAATGACGCCCACTTACGTGACGCTGTCTGGTAAGCGCAGGCGCGATAGTTGCGCGCAGTTGAATCAATCGCCACATGTTGCTTTTGATTCGCCAATTCACTTGCTGATTAAGCTGACGAGCGCTGTGTGTGCCAAAAAAATGTGTATATTACAATTATGAAAAGAAGAGAAAATAATAATGCCGATGCACCATCCGTCAGCGCTGAGCGATCGCAGCGTTCTAACCCCGGGCGAGACGTCGACGCGCCCCTATCAGCGGCACAAACGGACATTCAATGTTGGGCGATAAGCCGACAAACAAGGCAAGGCAACAGTAAAGCTGAACGACGGCAGAGATCTCAGTCTCAGGGCGGCAGCGTGTAAACCTAATAAAAGAAACAGAGGCGTGTTAACAGCTCACTTATGATTGCTACTTACGCGCCGTGCAGTGAAAGTGTCACGAGCGGAAAATTTTCCATTCACAAAATCACAGCTGAAGAAAATATTCCATGCCATTCATGAAAAGCGCCGCTATCTGGGGAAATTTTCCACACGTGCCATTGATGCGAGTCAAGTGATTTGGTGTTTAAGCATATGTATATATGTATATACTTTGTTTTTTTTTTATTTATAATTGCAATTTATCGGTTTCATAGTTTCGTTTGCCACTTGCATTGTAGCATTCACATCAAAAACAAAATTTATCTCTTATCGCTAAAAAAAACACTAAGGCTACGGGGGTTTTGGGGGGTGTGTGGGTTGGGTGTGCGGTAAGCGCAGGATAACGCCCATTTTGAGCGCTCCACGCACACCCAGCCATACATACATATGTATATGTATATATATATATATATATATAATTCATTACATAGCTAGAAAAACAGATATTGCAAAGTTCAGGTATGCAAAAATGATAACATTTATAAATGGGCGTGTAGTAAGAAGGAAATTTAGAGGAGTAGGCGAGAATCCAGAGGCCACTTTGAATTGAACGCAGTGACGAGAGTCAGCCTTTACAGCGCCGGCGCCTCGGGCAGCAGCGATGTGAAGAACGTAACGACATAGGTGCGTACTATGGAAATCACAGAATTATTGGCATTCGCTGGCTCCACAGCAACGGCAGCGGCCTCAGCGGCAGCAGCAGCGGCATCGACCTGATCCACACCAGCACTGGCCGGCTCGACCGGTGCAGGCGCAGCCGCACCTGCATCGTCCTGGGCAACGGCTGGTGCCGGTTCAGCGGCAGCCTGTGGATTATTATCACGCTCAACGGCAGCGTCCATCATGAGTTGAATTTGTTGCACAGCCGCAAAGGCGGCAATATTATCGTCAGCATTGTTGTTGCGATTAATGTTGTTGTTGTTGCGCTCACGACGACGTCGCAGCACGCCAATGTGATAGCTATTCGAGTGGGAAAGGGGAGTGAACACGTTAGCAAATAATTTTGTAGATGTGGCTCGTTCAGTTTACTCACAGATAAATAACGCTAGCAATGAGAACCACCAGCAAACAGCGCATTGGAGACGAATTGAAATATAAAACGGTTACAAAAATGGCAAATCGTGTAAAGCTAAAGAAACTGTCCAGCCAGTCGCGCATCTCGGGCTCCTCTTGTATGTTAGGAAAATTGGGGCCATCTACTTGACGAGCAGCCGGCTGCTGTGCCACGGCCGCCTCGTTTGGCTGCCCCGCCGCCCCAGCGCCGACAGCTGCTGCCACCGGCACAGGCTGATGCCCCACAAGCGGCGGCACATTCAAATTGTTAGGCAGCATTATAAACCTCTGCATCAAGGGCTGCATCACTCCTGGTGGAGGGCCACTTTCCGTGCCGCTAGTGCTGCAAATGAGAAAAAAATATGTTAATACACATAATAAACCAGAAATAAAATTAAAAAAACATAAATTAAAAAAGCCACAAACGGACTTTGAACAAATTATATGTTCTTTTATTAAAATAAACTGAAGTATGTATATAGAATATTTAAAGCACTTTTGCTTTTGTCATAGATGGAACTTTCTTTAAAATAATACTGTGATATTTGATTGGGATTCCTTACGTTCGTTTTTTTAGTGTTTTTATACTAATAAAATCCTCATAAATACTTGGGCTAACGACGTAAACTGAACCAACGACAAGATGTATACAGTAAGAATAAGCTTGTCTACATCATCTCATCATATCATAAATATGTTTGCATTGTTTATGTTTATCACAAAACTCACCGTTGCATCTGTTGCATGTAGAGCGCATAGTATTGTTGCAGCCAGGCGTTGTATAGAAGCGCCTGTTGCTGCTGGAACGCCACATGTGAATTTGTGGATGACGTTGCCGTTGCCGCTGCAGATGCCGATGACGTGTCGGCAGCAGCCATTTGGAAAGCCTGATTCTGTAGGTGCAGCCAAGGATACATGGCATTCGCCTGCTGCAAGTGCGGCTGCTGAAAGGGAAGCTGGGCGGTGGCAACGTTGGCGGCATTGGCGGCAATGGTGGTGGCAGCTGCATGTCGCTGCCTAAGCTCGTTGTCCAGCGGTGCACTGTCCAGTTGTGGCGTGACTGTGATATCCTTTGGCGGCGTGGTCGTCTTGTACGGAGTCTTGTTTACATTTTTGTTGGCGCACACCAAATGAAAGATGTGATGCTGCTGGTAGACATCCTTGTAGCTGCGTATCACCTCGGACAGCTTCTGCGCATCGTCCAGCAGTTTGCCCGAGTAGATGAGCTTTTGGTCGTTGATTTCCTGCGAAAAATACATATTTTTATTCGATTGGTTGTGAAATCGTTTTAATTTGCAACTGAAGTGTGCAGATTACTTTGATAAATATAATTGCAAAATTGCAATATTTTCAAGCTAGGTAATTTTTTGTTAAATTATAACTTATAACGGTCTTATATTACTAAGCAATCGTGGATTATACATGTGTGAGAACATATAAGTAATTACATGCATGTGTTTCACATAACTCGACAATTGTTTCATCTCTTTGTGCAAAAACCTTATCACTATTATGATAAGAGAAAATAACACAAATAAAATAAGTTGGCAAACATAAACAGTCCTATCTTTGTTGTCCATGCAAAATGGATTGTCTTGACTGACTGACTGATTGACTGACTGACTGACTGAAAGATGATCAACGCGTAGCGCAAAACATGATATATAAGACGCTGATTATATCAAGTGTTTTCAGTTACATTTTGTGATGAAAGTGGACACTAGAACGGTGTTATGGAGACTGCGTATCGCAAGGCCAGAAAAAAGGCGAAATACTAATATTTAAATAACTTTTTAGGTGTAGAGCATAGAAAAGCTTATAACGAATATATATACTGTCTGCACTAAAAGGCTATCCGTCGATCTATTAGGCTTAATAGAGAACTTTAATTTTAAGGTTTAACGTTCCTGCAAACTATAAGCTGATCAATTTCATTTATTCAGCCCTATTCTCTTTTGCCATTACCCTAATTATAAATTATGCATTTATATAAAAGTCATAGAACATTAAAGTTTTCAATTAGCCACCCGACCTTGCTGGAATGCACTTAATTAAGCCAAACTTAAATCTATTTTTATATGCGCATATATCTATATATATATATATCTATTCCACTGTAGCTTAGTTTTGTTTGGACGTGTGCAGTTGTTGCAATGCAATCGAATCTAGAATTGCATGACGTGTACTTAACTTTTGCCAAGCCAAAGTCAATTTAAGACGCAAAAGACAAAACTAGCAAAGACTTCTCTCTCCTGCCTGTCGAAGATAAACGACAACAATAGAAAGATTTGCCAGCTGGCCCCAGCTGATAAGATAAGGTTGACGTCAGCGTAGAGAGTATTAAAATACGTCCACATATACATATACATATGTAAGATAGTGAGTGTGGGTGTACCTACCGGCTTGCCGGGATACACCAGGGATAGCTGTTTCTTGAGCCGCTGTACCGTCCAGCAGAGATCACTCTCAATGTTCATGTCGTCGTATTGCTGATTCGAAGATTTAATCAAGAGCCTAACGGCGCTGCCGCTGCTGCTGCTGCCGCTGGCGGCAGCGACGTCAGCGTTTGTTTTGTCGCGCGCAACATCATAGCCAGCGGCCGTGGTGGCCGCCGATGAGGGCGACGGCGCTGTGGCTGCGGTATCATCCATAGTTAGAGACCCTCACCCCTCTCCCCGGCGCTTGCTGCAACGTCGCTAATTGGTGGGCACGAGCACTCGATTCGAAATGGAGCGACAACAATATGGCAGCGACAAGTGTTTTTTACTCTGGACTTGTGATTCGTCAGCGTTGGGCAGCGCTGGGCGGCTGTGGGGTTTGTGTGCAGCGGGGGAAGGCACCCAGCGTATTTTCCTCTATACTTGTGTTTGTAGTTGTTGCTGGCGTCGACATCCACGGTCACTTCTGTCACCACCCCTCTCTCTCTCACTCTATATCGCTGGCACGATTTTCTTTAACAACAAATTTAGCTAATACCGAATTATTGACGTGAGCTGTATTGAAAACGTAGCTGTTGCTGTGTTTCGTTCTGCGGCGCCTTGCATTAAATGGAGAACTGTTGTTGATTATGAAACGAATTTCCGAGCATAGCCGAGCTGAGCAAAATAAATAATCAAAGTTCCTTCGTCTACAGCAACACTTGTTTTTTTTATATACAGTCAGGGATGCTTTGATAGCTGTGGCGTTGCCACTCTTGTCGACATGACGTGTATCAAAAATTAACGAACAATTAACTCTATTATAAGCCATAACAGTAATTTAGCGAAATTTTTATTATCTTGCATTAAGTGCATTTATATTTATCGCTTATGGGATAGCCAGCTGTCATGCAATCAAAATATGATAGGGCAAATTTAGCACATCTAAGCACCCGAATAACTGGCAACACTGTCATATGTAAAACAATTTTAAAGTCAAGCTAAAATATTTCCAAGCAATATTCTAAAACGCAATCGCGCTAAGAGTGCTTTGGAATATTATTTTTTTAACCAACTCTGAACAATTTGAGCAGCCTTATCTAGCTGGAAAGTCTTTTATTAAACGCACCTTTCGTTTCGCTATCGATTATACATGGACAACAAATCAGCTGTCTCAGCGCTTCAGGAGTATTGTGCTCAGGTCAAAACCGGCAATCCCGTCTATGATTATATCGATGGTGAGGACGGCGGCTATGTTTGCAAAGTAGTCCTAATAGATATTGAATCATATGGAAATGGTAAAGAATACACGCAACTTGAAAACACACTCTCAAATTGTTGTCTCTTCTTAGGTCGCTCTAAGCGCGATGCCAAACATTTGGCCGCAGCCAATATAATGCGCAAACTGCAGAAAATGACCGGCCTTGGTAACAGCTTGGGTGGAGCCGATGGCCGCGACAGCTTTAGCCTCAACAGCGTGGCGGACGAGCTGACAAACATGAATCGTGACATGCTTAAAGAGCTGCGCGATTATTGCGTACGCAAGGATATGCCTCTCCCAACCATTGAAATAGTACAGCAGAGCGGTTTACCCAATGCGCCCGAATTCGTAGCCTGCTGCTCGGTGGCCTCTATCAAGCGTTACGGCAAGTCGGATAAGAAGAAGGATGCTCGCCAACGTGCGGCGATTGAGATGCTGTGCATCATATCGAACGATGCGGACAAAATGAACCCGGATACTCAGTTGGTCAGCGCCAAGTCGACAAGCATAAACGATGTGGATAACAGCCTCGAAGATGTGGAGGCCGAGCGACGCCTCAAGTTTAAAACATATCGTGAACTGTCTGATGCTGGCGGCGACGAGGATCAATCCATTAAACTTTGCGATCGGCACAATTACTTTAAAACCTACTATCCGCATCTGAAGACGGCTGCTTTTATGGCATTGAACTCCAACGAATACAGTTCGACCAAGACGAAGCTGTTGAATGTGCTGGCCGCACTTAAGTTGACACCACGTATCACCACACTGGAATCAACGTCCATGGAACCTTTACTACAGATCGACCTGAATTGCGATTACGATTGTGTGTTTATTGGTTTGGAGAGCACTATCTACTTGGAAATGATCCAATACTTTCGGCTTATGTTAGTCTAGACTGAACGCGATCAGGGTGATGTTTCTGTATATATTTATAACATATATTTTCAACTAATACTTAAAACTAAATAAACGTGTTTTTTTGCAATTTACACTTGTAATAATGCACATGATTATATTATATATATGCTTAATCGTATTAGCTACACTTACATATATACGTTGTATGCAAACTTTGTACGTCGCGTAATAAAAAAATACATACATATGTCGAATATAAAAGCGAGAGTTTTGTTAAGTTTGTTAATGTACACTTGCTTTCTGTTAACATCTGAACAACTCTTGGGCGAAGGAACGAAACCGCATTATCTTTACAACATTCATGTTTGTTCGTACAATAATATTTATAATTCATTAGGTATTTGATTACAAATGTGTATTTTGGGGACTCCCCCAAAAACAGAGCAAACCAAACTAATATCAAGTATAAGTTTTTATTCAAAATAAACAAATATATTTTGTTTCACTTTCCACATATCTTTATATATAAAAAAAATTCTTTAAAATGCTACAACAACAAAAAAAGAGGTTTGCGATAAGCAACAGAAATTTATGCATGCTATAAAAGCTGCTTAAAGGCTGTATCGTTTTCTATATTAACCTATATATATATATATATATTATTTTCGTTTTCTTCACAATTAATCGAAGAGCTTCAGTCTAACCTAATCCAAAATTTTCTATGAAATTGTGATAATTGATTTTAATCTATTTTTAATTTACTTCAACAAAAAATATTTTAATAACCCCTTCCAACCGACAGACGGGCATATATGAATTGGCATGCCTGTTTAATTCGTTTTTTTGGGTAGCCAATATTGGAAGATATATGAATTTCATTTGTACAACTTTTATGGATTTAGGGTCTTATAAACCAAATTGCAAGTTTTTTAAATGTTCTCGCATAAAAAAAAATCTTATCAATTGCAGTTGCCTGATTTACGGCAAAACAAAACTTAATAAAATATAATTTTACTAATGTAGCTTAGTAAAAGTTTAAGGCCTATTGCTTTCAACGTTTTCACAGTTTTTAAAGGCGGCTACGGCTTCGTTCCCGAATATAAACACCCACAATATGTTGTAAAAAATCAACAAGCCTGTAAATTTTACTATTAATACTATAAGAATTTGATTACGAATAATAAATAGCAACTATAACAATTGCTATAGCATAACGGGTCCCATTAGTAGCTGATCTTCTTACGCAGCTTGAGATGCTGCTGCTGTTCACGCTCTGTGGTCAGGCGACTGGCGCCTCGGGGAGGATGCGAATGATGCCAGGGCAATGTGGGCGGCGCCGTTGGTGTCGGTATACCAGAATTGGAGGCTGATGTGGAGGCCGATGAACCTGACTCTGCAAAGATTCTACGGGAAAGCCTAAAACTGCCGCCTCCAATGCTGGTTGTTGGTGTGCCGCTGTTGCTGTTGTGTTTACTGCTGCTGCCGCTATTATTATTGTTATTGTTGTTATTGTTACTGATGTTACTTTTACTGATGGTGGAAGCGGCGGCGGCTGCTGCTGCTGCTGCTGCCGCTGCAGCCGCAGCGGCAACGACACTCGTCTTGCGCAGCAGCTTCGTATTATATTCATCGCACTTGTCCTTCTCGATGCGCGTGGAGCTAAGCGAACGTTTGTTCCGCTTGCCGACCAGGTTATTAAAGCCATGCTCACTGATGACCAGCTGCTCGTCACTGGCACGTCCATTGCCACTGCTGCCCAGGCTAAGCCGGCTTGTGTCTAGGGGAGGTGTAGAAGAATGCGAATTACTCAAATTGCAGTTGTGATTGTTGTTCAAGTTGGGTATCTTTGACTTTGTAGCGCTAGAAGCGCCTGTTGTAGTTGTTGTTGTTGCTGTTGTTGTGGCTATGTTGGTGCTGTGCGCGGCGCAGGCAGCAACTGGCAGCGGATTCGAGTTGAGGTCAAGCGTGGCGGATGTGGAACGCGTCGCAATATTGCAGCAATCTGCTCCGGCACCTAAAGCACCACCACTGCAAGCATTACTCGCGCTGGCCATGGCGGATACATCGCGATAATAACGCGCCGTCGCAACCGTACAAGGTTGTGTTGCCGACGCCGCCGCCGCCGCCTGCTCGGCGGCCCCGACAACCGCCCCAGGGCGCTGATAACGTATGCGCGATCGGCCCCGCAGCGTCATGTGATGCAGCGAACTGCGTGTAACGCTGCTACGCACGGGCGGAATGGTCGCCGAGCTACCGGCGCCACCGCCAAGACTCCCAACACCGATGGGTATTTTACTCTCATTGATTGTTGCGTAGGGCTTTAATTGCTTATCGAGTATGGTGCCGACGGCGGCTGCGGGTGCGGGCTGTTGTTCGTGTTGTTGTTGTTGCTCCGCTTTGCGCAGGTGCTTCAATTCCATTCTGTCAGTAGAGTTTAAAAGGGGAGGGGCGAAAAATGGTGAGCAGCCCACAGCCAAGCACAAGAGACAAGATAGAAAGATTTAAGAGATTGGAGTTGAAGTAAAGAGGGCACAGTGTGTAAGCTTAACAACTGCACAGCAAACCAAAAAAAATATACAAAAGGATCAACATAAATATTAAATAGCCAAAACGGGGATGAAAACAAAAATAAAATAAGGCAAGTTTCGCAAGCTTCGATAATTTTGATTTCGGATTTTTTTTTATTTTGTAATTTTGCATGCACAAACGAGTTATAAGACTAATTAACTGAAAGATGTAAGTACATTCACAAAATACAATAAAACAAAAAAAAAGTTGCTAAAATTAGTTTTGTTAAACGAATTAAAACGTTACTTTTGCCTGGCGACAGCAAATCAAAAGTTATCAATATCGATAACTATTGTGATTGCCAGTGTTAAAAATGTGCAAATTAAGTTAACGAAGGAGTGAAATTATAAATATACTAAAATTATAAATATATATATTTAACTTCGAGTACTTATAACATATATACAACTGGCGCAAAAGTGCAATTGGTACGGGGACACCAAAAATTGGGAGGTACAAAATGCTAAAACATTAAACGAGAATACAATAGACAGCCGCACAACTTGAAATCAAATTAAGTTCAATTAAACATCATGTGTGTGTGTGTGTGTGCGTGTGTGTGTGTAGCGCTGTTGTGGGGGAGGAGGTGATCTATTGGAGGGTGTTTGGTCGGCACTTACCTTTTGCTGTAGATGGCCAGACTGCGTGTGCGACTGGCCGTATTGCTCTGCAGGTTGTTGCTGCTGCTGTTGTTGTTGTTGTTGTTAGTGCTATTATTGTTACAGTTATGCAAAGAGTTTAGGTTATTATAGTTGTTGTTGTTAACATTATGCGATGTTGCTGTTGTCGCCGATGTTGTAGCTGTGGCTGTGGGCGTACTAGCGGGAAGACAGCTGCCGGCCTTAAGGCTCAAAGGCGAGGTGGAGACATTAACAACATAGTTGTTGTTACGAAATGGTTGAGAGCGGGCGCGCGTATGCCTCAGATTTGGATCAGCATCGCTGTATAGGAAAATAACAGGGTATATTGTTTTAATATAGCTATTATTATCATATATATGTATTTTTTCTATTGGCGTTGAGTTCTTAGGCTAAACATTACTTTTTTTCATAAGTATTGACTTGTGAGCTTGTTTAGTAAAAACTGAACGAAACGATTTATTTGCACACTTTTACCTTCGTGCAGACGACATAGAGAGCCGTAAATTTTTCTGACGTCGTACAAAACTGGCAGAAGCGGGCTACTAAATACTATGACTTTCAAATGAATTATTGTTTTTTTAAGATAAAATGTCAGGCTTTAAAGTTTCGACCTTTGTTGTGCGTATATTGCAAAATCTGCATCACACGAGTTTTCTATAATTATTAGACAAGCTATCAAATTAAAAATAACAAGCTTAAATTGTGACGTCACAGTTTTCTGAATCGCGCTTCTTTGTTCTTTCGTTCGGAATCTTTAGATTGTTCCATCATGATTATATCATAAACGAAAGGTTCTGTTCAGCTTATTGGTGGCTTAAACCGAACAACTGAACAAAACAAATTGTTCATGACCGACATTAGTTAACGAAGCACAGTTTGCACTATTCATGATTAACTGAATAACTAAACAAGTGACTCGAAAATAAACGATTATGCCTATTTAGCAAATTTAACTTGAACCGCCCACTCTAATATTAGAAATAAATACATATATAGCGTCAATTGAAACCCACCAGTTGCTGTTCGATGATCGCGAATGATGTCGCCGCAGCGCCTTGATCTGATTGAGTTTGTCGCCCTGCGTTTGGGTCTGCTTCTTCTCCAGCGCCGTTTGCGTCATTCGTACCGAGGATGCAATCGTATGCCGCGCTGCCTCAAACACATTGGCGCTGGGCTTGCGCAGCTTTTTCTCGGTGCAGCTGGTGGCTGGATCTAGGCTGGGAGAGATGGCGCTGTTATAGCTATTGCTGCGACTGCCGCTGGGATTGACTAGCCGGCGCAGCGAAGTGGCTATAACCGTCGGCTTGTTGGCATTCGAGGGTGACTTTCTGCGGCGCGTCGAGATTGTGTAGGAGGATGAAAGCGGTTGATCCGTTGTTGCACTAGGCGTGTCCGTATCATTATCGCTGCCATTGTAATTCGCCTCGTCCGTGGAGTGATAATGCAGCTCGCGTTCCTGCAGCTCCAACTGCTGCTGCTCGGATATCTCCTCATCGGTTTGCTCGCAGGCCGCATCTATTGTGTCCGGATCATGCAGATGCATTGTGTCCACGCGCTGGGAGATGCCCTTGACGCGCGTTAACAATAAATCGACATGGTCAAAGGGATCGGATGATGTGGCCTCCTCTACCTGCTTCTCGAGCCGTTCATTTTGGTTCATTATGCCCTTCCATTGGAGACTATAGATGCCGAACTTGTGCTGCAGCATTTGCAAGGAGCTGCGCCGCCGCATGCGTTCGCCCTCCGACCACAGCCAGCTCTGTTTGCTGCGTAGAGCAAAGAAAACATGTTTATTAAAAGGGTTAATAGAATAAAAAAAATATCTATATACACTTACTCCTCCATCCACTGCTGCTGGTGCCCAATAACCGAGCCGGGTCGACACAAACGCAGCCATGCGATGGCCTCCAGTGCACTGAAGCCATAATGCTTCATGATGTAGGCTCCGATTAGGCTGCCCGTGCGTCCCAGGCCCGCCTTACAGTGCACCGCAATGGCGCCCTTGGTTGTCTCGCATATGGACAAAAACTTCTTCAATATGGCATCGCTGGGCGTGCTGCCGTCGATGAAAAACAGATCCTTGTGATCGAAGCCCGCATTCTCAAAGGACGATGCATGATAGACTTTCGCATTTAGCCGAATTACCGTCGTCACATGGTTATCCCGGAAATATCTGAAGTAACGCTCCGGCGCATGACAAGGATACCCATTAGGCAGCGTTTTCGATTTCTGATGTGGCCCACAGAACGCTATAAACTTTTGTGGCACGATCCAATTGAAGTCGCCGTTCTCAACACGCTCGAAGTACTCGTACTCATCAGCATCAAAGTCATTGAAGTTAAGGAAGCCCGCCTGCAGGCCCTTTTGTATGGCATTGAGGCAGTCGAGTAGCGAGATCTTAAAGCTACTGGGCCCATAGCTGGCATCACAGAAGCGCGTGTATGCAGGTACATCCGAATTTGCAAGAAGCTTGTATGCCTCATCTGGGGTTTTATTTAAGTAGATTATCTGAAAACACATTCAGGTTAATGATATTAATATACACGGTTACAACAACAATATATTTATATTTTTGGAGTAAGTTTTTACAACTAACATTATTATGATTTATTACTAATGAAAATATCTCTACTCCTCCTATTAATGCTCTATTATAACATATATATCTGCAGGGGTTTAATTGGTATACTTTTGCCTTTATTTTCTGTAAACTGTGTAATACATTCACTTAATGGCCTGACGTGCTGTCTAAAGCTAATTTTACCAGGACCTCAATAAATTTTCTTTGAACAGTTTTCTTGAGCAACAAATGTGTGTATAATAAGAAGTCTGTTTTAATTGCATTACTTGAAGTTCCTTCCGATATTCAAAGCCTCGGTCGAGGCAGCGATACCTTGTAATTTTCTAGAATATGGGAAGATGCATTTGTGGGCGATATTGCGTTAAAAGTGTGCCCTGTTAAAATCCTAAAATATTGCACATAAATACTTAATAGGTAGCTTTGCTAAAAACTTGTTTTAATTTCCGCTGTAGGAGGTGCAAGGAAAACAGAGTGTGTGAAATGGAGAGGTAGATGCAGAGAGAGAGAGAAAAAGACCAAGAAAGGTTAGACTTACTGCATACGAACCAATCAGGTAGGCCGCATTTAGACGTTTGGCCGGATTCATGGAGGTGTAGTGCACGATTTTCTTGTTCGCGTGACTCTTGGCACTCAGTTTGGTGTTGAGCTTCATGCAGTAGCGATAGAGTATGCATATATTAAGAGGCCCGAAATCATTATAGAAATTCTCGTAGACAAATTCATCGTCTATGTTGAAATAGTGTGTGTTGACCGTATTCTTCGGCTTGATGTTCTTACGAAATACAACAAAAAACAATCGATCTGCAATGAAAAAGAGGTCAAATTAAAGTGATAGTTCATTAAAGTTGAGTTTAAATTGTATACATACCATCTTGCACCTCTGTGGAGCAAACCAACAGATCGGAGGTCTCCTCTTCCAACATTATGTTTGAGTTATAGCGACTGAAAGAATGAAAAAAGAGGTATTAAAATCTAATTTAAACGCCAACTTCCTCAGTTATCTTTCGCAAACAAGATACGACAGATAGAGCACCATTTTTAGACCCTGATCGCAGCTCAGGGCTGCCCACACAAAAGTTCTCTCAACGTTGCTTCCGCTTGTTTCCGTCATAAATAACAAATCTATTTTGTTTCAAGTTAGCTTTTTTTCTTCTCTTTTCATCTCTAGCTTATAAAATCGCCCACCCAAGTGACTTTGCCTTAATTGGACAGAGTAAATGCTGTTTTCCGCAAAAGGTTTTTTGCATATATAATATATGAGTACTTATAGCACATATAGATAGTCATAAACTATATTGGAAAAACATGTCTTGTTCGATTTATACGAGTTGGCCTCCTTAACAGCCAAGAGGACAATGTCTGCGTTGATGTCGCATTTTTTTCTTATTTGCCCCACTTTTCCGCATGGACGTGTGTAAGAATGTTGAATATGACTTTATTGATATGAATATTAGTGCGACAGACAGTCGTGTGCTGACATCCGCATCCTAATAAAAACTACGATTAAGCCACAGCAACGACTATTGAACACGCTGCAGTCGTAAAGATTTTGGAGCATAGTTAAGTAATGTAGACCAAGTTTGCCAGTAAACAAGTTTATTATAATCCATAGAAAACATCACATTATAAAAATAGAGTCATGGATTTAATTGCTGATTGGATTTTTAGTTTCTTTTCTGTGGTTATATCTTTCCCTGTTTTCCCTGTGCCCATATATTTATATATATTTGAATACAGTAAAAATACTTTTACATATGCACGCGTTATTCATATATATTTAGATTGAAAACACATATAACAAATACTGTATGGGTTGGGCGCAACTTCTTGACACGCCGAACTCGGTTACTAGGAAATTGCTTTTGTTGAGCCCCTTGAAAAAAAAACACTGGTGAGTATTGTGGGCATTGTGAGCCCCCAAAGTTTATGATGTTGCCCTGCCATGTCAGGGAATGTGTGTCGTTTGCACATTCACTTACTCACGCACACACCAAATGTCTGTGTGTTAGTGTATGTGTGTACACAAGAACAACACACTTTTATAATATTCGATTTTATGCAAATTTTTTAACCTTTTGCTTAGCCAGTCGATGGAACAGTTGGCGTGCCGTTAGGGAATTTTCGTGAAGAGACCTACATTTCCTTTTCCGGATTTAAAGTTTAAAAGTCAAGAAAGACGAAGCCCTTATGGCCTATGCCTGCCAGCCAGGGCCAAAGGCGGAGAAGTGGCCAGGAGCGAAGACCAAAGCAAACGCTAAAGATAGATTGCAATCAAAGTGAGATTGTACAGACACAGGTGTGTTCATATATATGTATGTATGTATACCATGTATATGTGTATATAAATATCTGTGCTTCTTTAGGACTTATGAAGTGAAGGAAAAAAATTATGTCAGACGGCTGTGAGTTAAATATAGTCGCGGGTAACTTAGAAGATGCGAAATGCATTAATCAATGAAAAGCTTTAGAGAACTATAACTAAATATTATTATTGACAAACGTATAACTATGTTCGTTTAGAAATTAGGTATGTAAAGCATCTTTTATATACTTATATATTTATATTATATAGAAGAACTATGTGGCGAAAGTTTGTTTTGGTTATCTTAAAAGATAAAGACGTTATTTATACCAAAATGTACTATTTTACTTCTGAATTCCATATTTGAATATACTAGGATTATCGGCCGATCAAATTCAGATAAAAGTCGGCTGTTATTATCTACATTTTACAACTAACATTTTTACTTAAGGAAATCAATTTTATGTCTGCGTTTAAAGGTGTCTATTTTGCGATCGTTTACTAAAACGCTTTAATAAAACTAAATGCTTTTGACACTAATGTATTTTTTTTATATATAAATATGTTTGTCCAACAACACAAAATACGCAGTGTTGGTAAACAGGTAACTACTAATATTTCCACCTTTCTCAACTGTTTCCAATAAGTTTACAATAATGAGCACCTCCTTTGCAATGGAATTCCAGCGCGCCAAAACAAACACAGTAGTGTATGTGTGCATGCCTGCATATGTATATGTGAGTGCACTCCACGTGACGAAAACAAATCATATCACCAAAAACAATCGCACACACACAATTAAACTCACACACATACCCATATGTACCGCTTATCGGTGCACGCTGCGCGTAAACATTGAAAAAGGGAGAGGGAGAGGAGCGCAGAAATAAGTTTCCAATTGCATTGGCTGGTTTTTCTATAGTTTGAACTGAGCGCTTGTAAAAACACAAAACATTTGAAACAAGTTTTTAAAAATAGCACCGCCACATGACGTCACCAACTCGTAGCAAAAGTAAGGAACAACAACAACTATATAGAAGCCACTCTCTGTTGTCAACGTTAAATGAATGGCGATTCAAAGTTGCCAGCTTTTTTTAAATGAACGCAGCGGCAGTGACAGAGACGGAGATTTTTGTTGAGCACATAGCACACACTCATAAACAGAAAGCAATTTACAACAACAAAAGCAACAGCAACAGCTTCTCAAACTGCTCCACACTTCTCGCATAGCATTTGCTCTTGCCCATGACGGAGATCTAAAGGTTGCGCAAAGCGCAGTACCGTTATTCAAAGCTAAAACAAAGAGAGCAATTCAGGAGAGAGTGACGTCAGAATTGTATGTTTTGTTTACCATGCGGTGATTGGTAGCTTGTACAGCATTCATATAAACCTCGTTTTGAGGGCTTAATTAAAAAAATACCTTTAAAAGCAAAAAAAAGGTGTGTTTATATCCAATTATTTCTATGACGGCCATACAATATAGTGTTTGTATGCTTTCGATTTTAATATATTTGCTGTATGTAATAAAAGTTTTGATGTAAACTAAATTGCATTATGTTAGCTTAAGTTGTTTAATTAAAAAAATGTTGTTACTTTTATGGAAGCGCACCACGCATACAAAGTTTCGAAACCTGATGTCACAATGCCAAGAGCACAGAATTCTTCGCATAACCTGTGGCTCTCTCTCAATAGTGTTGCCCAGCACTGCGCATGGGCAATGTGCTCTCCTGCTCAAAAAGCTGATACGACTATTCGCCCGCTCTGCTTGCTTTTCTTCATTTACACTTGTTCATTTGTTTCTGTATGCGTGTATGTGTGTGTTGGTGTTGTATTAATAAAAGCAACCAACGCATTTTTTCTTTAAACCCAACAAAATGAAACTAAAACGCGATATATCGAAGAAGCAGCAGCAAACGTTGCCACTGGGTGCTATGTGTGTACTGCGTAATCATTTTTGGGGTACGCTGGACTATTTTTGTGGCACTGGCGCTCGATGGTGAGGGGTTTGTAACACAATTGGGCGAGTGGGCAGTTGGAAAGGGGCGGGCAGGTACGTAGCGGCGACTCACCTAAATATTATTGGGTGTTTGTGTATAGATATGCACAACGGGATGGGGCAGCATCAGCAGCAGCCGCACGCACACACCATGGAACTAGAAATTTGGCTGTCACAATAAATGGACTCTGCATAACACTGCTCCACACAATGTTTGTAGCGTATTTTTTTTTAATTTTCTATGTGAGGGGGGGTTATTTAAAATTTTGATATGAAATGTTACACATTTAATTTTGTTGATCTACTGCTCAGTTAAAATCATTTTCAGTATTAGGTTTTTTTCAATTTGCTTTTGGTTTTCCACGTTTTGTATGTTTTGAAAAATCGTAACGATCTAAGAAAAAAGAAACGCACACACTCGAGATCGTATGCGGGTTCGACTGCTCGGTATGAGCTCCAAATGTGAACTGACGATTCGTTGCGGCGTTGGCGCTTTTTCCGTTGCATTTTGTGCTCTCCTTCGCTTCGTGTTTATGTGAGCGCGGCGTATCCCCCTTGCGCCCAGAAAAGCCATGTTGGCGCTATCAAATTCACCAATACTAAGATAACCGTTTTTATTATACTCTCTCCCTCTCTGTTTTTCTTGCTCACACTTTTCTCTCACTGCATACAGCAGGGCTGTAAAAATACCATAAACGCGTTGCCAACACACGTACAATGCGGCGTTGCCAATCATGTGTTGCAGCGACTGTTAAATTTAAACGTACTGATTAGCATTGCATTAATAAAATTAATTTGTAGTTTCTTAATTATAAATAACTTAAAATTTAAAAGAATAAAATTATACGAAGCCTATAAGTACAGTATTACTGTGCATTTTTAAGACCACAAAACAACTATCTCTAACTCACTTGTTGCATTTAAGACACCACTTGCTCTTTCAAGCCATTCGCTCTTTTTGAGTTTGCTGCACTTGAGTAATAGTTTAAGGTAAATAAAATTGTATCAACTGGTTGCAGGGTGTGAGAGGTACATATTAAACTAAGAATAATATAAAATGTATTATATTTATTATATTTGTTATTTAATTTAGTCGGCGTGTTCGACTTCAGCAGGTACTGCCAATTGTTACGTGTATGGGCTTCTTTTATGACTTCATCTATGAGCTCTTATACGTACGATCACTTTCTTGCTCTCGCACGCTCTCGCTTGAAGTATCTGAAGCGCACAACAGGCCGTTCGCAATGCTCAGTAGCGAGTGTGGATCATTGGCGAACGGACGCGTATTTCGCTGGTCCCGGTTTTTCTTACGCTGTCCTCTGATTGTCTTGGAAAATATCTTCTGTGCTGTGCTCTTGTAGTGTTTGTGAGTGGTGCAAGTGTATGTGTGTTTGCTCCCTTTAAGTTTATAAAAAGAAGTCGAAAAGTGTTTGCAGCAACAACAACAACAACAGTTGTGCGTGCTTGTTGTTTTTTGTGTATAACAGAAAATGTTGCATTGAAACTGCAAGGAATTGGAGTGGGAGCTGCAGCACGGCGTGGTAAGTGAAAATAAACACATCAAATAACCATAAAAATTGTTTTCCACAATTTTAACTTTAACTTCTACATAAAAAAGAAGTTGTACGCAGCTGTTGTTGTTGTGTTTGTTGTTGTGAAGTTGTTGCCTGCTTTTATCTGCTTTGTGCCGTTTGTTGTTACTGCTTCTTCTACTTCTTCGTCATCTGTTTCCTCTTCTTCTACTGCTACTCTGCATCCGCTCTCTTCGTTACTGCTATTGTTGTTGTTGTTGGTCTTTACTGCAACACTTATCGCACTTGCTGTGATTTTTTACTTAAAACAAAATATGATTTCATTCGGTGACAGCAAAAGCTTACATTGTTTAGCACATGAATTCTTTCGGATTACATGCGACTTGTAACATGATGCCCCAAACCCGAATCCATTCGAGAATGTCTTGCCTTGCATATGCATATGCATACATGCATTTATATGCACTTACATGCGAGGGCAGCTCAAGTAGTTACCGTTAACTGAGTGCATTGAATTACATTAGCGCCTTTGACTAATTTTCTTATGTATGACTATCTATTGTACGTGACAAATATTTATATATATTTCAGTTGAATAAAAATAATATATAGTTGTGTTAGTAATTTGGAGCGAGCACTGTAGAAGCAATTATAAAAATGTTATATTCATCTGTGGTTTGATAAAACAGCAAAAATAATTAACGCCTAAGATATTTATTAGACTTTAATTGAGTCTAAACCAAAAGATAAAGTTTATACGTCTGCGGTCTTACTATTCAATCCATGAATGAGAATAATAACTTTTCGAACCACTCTCGGACATGAATGCACTAGGCAAGGAATAGTGCATTAAAAATTGCATAGCTAAGCAAATAGTCACTCAACGAGGTTACTAATTAAAAAATATACAAGCCAAGCTTTGCAGCTGACAGAATTGTATCCGAAAGATACATGCATCTATCTATCTTTGTATCTGCGTTTGTGTGCAGGACTTAGTTCAGCTCTAATAATAGTTTTGTGGCCGCCGCATGCTGATCTCATTTTTTCGGGTGAGAGAAGGCGTAGGAGGCAGGGGAGGGGTTTCACTACATATCCGCACACATGTTCTCCATAAGTTGAAAACAGTTCCAGCTGAAGGAGGACGTGTGGTCAATAATTGCGTTCCGATGGAATTGAAAACATAAACATAGCAAAGCTAAGAAAACATCCACATGAGCAATTTTTATAAACTTTTCGGAACATACATACATATACAGATATATACTATATATATTACAGTGTATGTGTTTAAAATCAGATAGAGACACAAAACAATACGAAGCCAAAATCGAAATTGCTCCAATGCGGCTTCAGTTGTATATTCTACAATGTAGACGTATATTCATTTGGGGTATATGAAACTTTGTAAGATAAAAGTAAAAGCCAAAAATGTCTATTTCAAAAAAAAATAAAAAAATAAAGTTTTCATAAATAAAAGTATTATTAATAATTGGAGATGGCTTCAAGAAGGCCATCAAATATAATGGACATAATTTTAAGCTATATGATATTCCTTTATAAAGCTTTCTTTTAAAAAGCAGGGTATTTCAAATTCTTGCAATACGCCAGCATTAATCGGGCTTATTTATCCAATACCAATTCATAAACAAACATCAGTGTATCTCTGTGTTCCACAGTGTGTTTGTGTGCTTTGGTAAATTAACGTTTTGTTTAGTTCCTTGCTTATTTGTTTATTTGCCAGTCTTCTGTCTGCTGCTTCTTCTTCTTCTTTTTGGTTTTTGTGTTTTTCGTTGCGCCCCAAACGAAAATGAAATTCACAGCAGCGAAAAAAGAATATAAAAAATATGAAGTGTCTACAGCAATTAGAACAAGCAAAAGAACAGTTATCTCCATTGATCAAATACCCTGCAGAGCAATGAAATATTATTAAGATTAAGATGTTATTTACACAATTATTTATATTAACTATATTTTTATGTACATCATTTATATAAGCCCTCGCAAAATATTCCAGTTTTCTATTCTTTTTACCTTCTAATAGAGCATACTTTTAATCTTTGCCTCCATCAACAGCTGTGTCAATATAGCCAGGTTTGACTTAAGGGACAGATTGTCTGTCCACATTAAAGCCTTTTATAAAAAAACTCTTCAAAGGAGCAACTATTTTTATAAAGGGCACACAACATTCGTAGTTAACCCAAATTTTGGACCAAACTTTGGAAATGCGAAAATTTATTTCTAAGAAACAATTATCACAGAAGTTTATATTTTCTATGAAATGGTTTTTGTTATTTCAACATATCCCAAGCTACATATGTTTTCAAATCTGTGTTTATTTGAGCTTAGGGCTTTACTTAATTAAATTAAATACAAAAGTATATATATTTCTTTTCACAATCTTTTGATGAAGTAGACTTAAGCAAAAATTTTTATTTTGTTGCCGCCTAAAAGTGTAAAAATAAAACCGCTAATGATTAAGACAAAAACACACAATTGCAGATTTAGTAGGTTTACATAAATAAAGATGTCATTTTACTATGTACATAGTAAGTATATATGTGCCACATTCATAGTCTGTGAATGAACTCTTATCGGTTAATGTCGGCCGCTCAAAAAAAAAAAAATAGTTGTGAAGCCTTTTTAATTATATACACCAAAAACAAAGTCGCTTCGACGTGATTTCATCCCAATTCCGATTCGAGATCCCATTTCAATTGCTATCAATAACCACATCTTGAGCACCAATTTTCGACTTGTGCCGCTTGAAGCTGCTTATCGCCTGCATTTGCTGCTTTTGCCTTTCTGCTGTTGATTTTGTAGCACAGTTTTCATTTTTTACTTAGTTGCGTGTCCCATGGAACTGGGCATGATAAGAGCAAAGACCCAGATTTAACAATCCGACACAGAATCCAAACATCGGCAAGCGAGCAACATTTAGTAAATACTCTAGAAAAAAATGTTAATTTAGTTAAAAAGAGCTTTTAAGAAAATATTGAATTTAGAATCTACTTAGAAGGATTTAATATTTAAATGTTAAAAGAATGACATATTATATAATAACAAACTTCAAGTCCTTTTCTAAACATTATCTAACTAGTTTAAAATGTATCTCAAAGATACATATACACAAATATATTTGACTTTGTATAAGTAAACAATTATTGCTTAACAAGATAGTTTCTAAGTTAATGAGATCATAATAGGTACTATGTAGAACTCCCCAACTCTTTTTTTTTCTATTTAATTGTTGCTTTTCATGTGACACTCGCTGGCGGTTGTGTCTAAAAATAATCATTTGAGTACGACAAGTCTTTGAGCTGATAAACGGCCCAGGCAACAGGGCAACAACGGATTAAACATTGTGTATATATTCTTTGTATTTACTTGTTTATCGCCCCTAAAGTCAAACTTATATGTGCACAGATTCATTCACATTTAGCCCCAAGATGGGTTTGAGCGGCGCTCAGTTGAGGCGTAAGCGTCGTTTGGTGCGGTCGGAGATTCGATTCTAGTCTGTCAGTTCAAGAAGGCAATTCTCTTTCAAAATGGGAGCTGTCTGTGATAAGACAGCGTTTAATTGCAACTATTACTAAATAAATGTGTTTTTTGTGTTCTTTGTTTTGCAGATAAGTCGCAGCCAGGAGAGACGCAATATGAGAGTTGCATAGCCATTAAACTAGGAGTAGTTCAAGAAAAAGTGAGTCTATTAATAAAACTATAAATAAATTCTCGATTATTATTATTAACTCTATCTCTTTCAGCTTATCCACGTGGTTCACAGCTTGTAAAAGGAATTCGAACGAAAGCTGATTACAAAACAAAAAAACGGAGCCGGAAGCGCTCTTGTGGAACACGACCTCAACACAGACAAGTGAGCGCGAGAGAGTGAGAAAGCGAACAGCCTGAAGAGAGTGTGTGTGAGAGAGAGAGAGAGAGGGAGCGATGTCGCCTCGCAGCGGCCTTATCGCCGTTTTCTTTGTGCTCGCCGTACTCGTGTGCGGCCAGCTGTCGGAGGCGCAACGGACGCCGCAGGCGCATCACGGAAGACGCGATCGTCCGCGGAATCCACCCCGGCAATATGTGAAGACGCATCCTTGCGAGCGTTCCTCGTGCTATCCGGCCACGGGTAATCTACTGATTGGTCGCGAGAATCGCTTGACGGCCAGCTCCACGTGCGGCCTGCAATCGCCGGAGAGATTCTGCATCCTGTCGCATCTGGAGGATAAGAAATGTTTCCTGTGCGATTCGCGCGACGAGACACGCAACGATCCGTACAAGAATCATCGCATTGGCCAGATCATCTACAAGACAAAGCCGGGCACCAATGTGCCCACCTGGTGGCAGTCGGAGAATGGCAAGGAGAACGTTACACTTCAGCTGGATCTCGAGGCAGAGTTCCATTTCACGCATCTGATCATCACGTTTGCCACGTTCCGGCCAGCGGCGATGTATATCGAGCGCAGCTTTGACTTCGGCAAGACGTGGCACGTTTATCGCTATTTCGCCTACGATTGCGCCGATTCCTTTCCGGGTGTGCCCACCACCCTGCACAACATCACCGATGTGATGTGCACCTCGCGCTATTCCTACGTGGAGCCGTCGCGCAACGGTGAGGTAATCTTTCGTGTGCTGCCGCCCAACATCAATGTGTCCGATCCGTATGCGGAGCACGTCCAGAACCAGCTGAAGATGACCAATCTGCGCATCAAGATGACCAAGCTGCACAAGCTGGGCGACAATCTGCTGGACAATCGACTGGAGAACGAGGAGAAATACTATTACGGCATCTCGAATATGGTTGTACGCGGCTCCTGTTCCTGCTACGGCCACGCCTCGCAGTGCCTGCCGCTGGACGATGTGCCCACGCAGGACTACGAGATGGTGCACGGCCGCTGCGAGTGCACGCACAACACCAAAGGACTCAACTGCGAGACCTGCGAGGATTTCTACAACGATCTGCCCTGGAAACCAGCGTTCGGCAAACAAACCAACGCCTGCAAGAAATGCGAATGCAATGGACACGCCGTCAGCTGTCACTTCGACGAGGCCGTGTTTGTGGCCTCGGGTCATGTGTCGGGCGGCTTCTGCGACAACTGTCTGCACAACACACAGGGCCAGCACTGCGAGGAATGCATGGCCTTCTTCTATCGCGATCCCGTCGAGCAGCTGAACAGCCCGCATGTGTGCAAACCCTGCGATTGCCATCCGGACGGTGCGCTGGACGAAGGCATTTGTGATTCGGTCAACGATCCCGAGAATGGCGTCGAGGCGGGCGCCTGCCACTGCAAGCCCAATGTGAAGGGTCGCCGTTGCGATCGCTGCAAGGACGGCTTCTGGCATCTCAATCCCGACAATCCCGACGGCTGCGAATCCTGCACCTGCAACACCTTGGGCACCGTTAACAATTCCGGCTGCAATATGCGCAGCGGCGAATGCACCTGCAAGCGTCTGGTCACCGGCAAGGACTGCAATCAGTGCCAGCCCGAAACGTTCGGTCTGTCCGAATCGGAGGATGGCTGCACGCTGTGCAACTGCGATGCTGGCGGCTCCTACGACAATCACTGCGATGTGCTGACGGGCCAGTGTCGCTGCCGTTCCCACATGACCGGACGCACCTGTGCCCAGCCCAAACAAAACTACTTCATACCCGATCTGCATGTGGTGCACGAGGCCGAGGTCGCCGACATGTGCATCTCGTACAGCAGTAGCGGCAATTGCAGCACGGTGCCGCAGCCGCAGCCAGCCAACCAGGATCCGCATACGCCCGACTTTACGGGCATTGGCTTTACGCGCGTACCAGAAAACTCTGAGCTGGTCATCACCGTGGACAATATACCACGTTCGATGCCCTACGATGTGCTCATACGGTATCAGGCCACGTCGCGCGGCGACTGGGAGGATGCGTACATAACGCTGGTGCGTCCCGACGAGATCGATCCGCAGGGCGAGTGCGCCCAGCTCACCCAGTCGCCCATCACCGAGGCCCGAGTACCCTTCACGCTGCCCGAACGCGATCGTCAGGTCGTCGCACTGCACGATGTCTGCCTGGAGGCGGGCAAGGTCTACAAGTTCCGCATTTATTTCGATCATCAGCGCCGCAACGAGGATAATGCAGCTGCCACCATCTTGGTTGACTCGCTCACGCTCATACCTCGCATCGAGGTGACGCCCATCTTCCAGGGCTCCGCCGTGGCCGATCTACGCCTGCGCAAATACATGAACGAAAACTGCAATCAGTCGCTCTACGATATGCGCTACAAAGGACACGCGTCCGCTGTGTGCCGCGACCTGGAGCAGGAGGTCAGCAAGTATGTGTACAATGGGGCCAGCATGTGCAATTGTGATCCGACCGGTTCGCTGAGCAAGGAATGCGATGCCAACGGCGGCTTCTGCCAGTGTAAACCGAACGTGGTCGGACGCCAGTGCGATCAGTGTGCGCCGGGCACTTATGGCTTTGGGCCGGAGGGCTGCAAGGCCTGCGACTGCAACAGCATTGGCAGCAAGGACAACAATTGCGATTTGCTGACCGGGCAGTGCAGCTGCCACATCAACACCTACGGCCGGGAGTGCAATCAGTGCCAGCCGGGCTATTGGAACTTCCCCTCGTGCCGCGTCTGCGAGTGCAACGGCCATGCTGCGTTGTGTGATCCGTTGAACGGGCAGTGTCTCAACTGCCAGGATGCGACGACTGGGTTTGGTTGCGATGCCTGCTTGGATGGCTACTATGGTGATCCGTTGCTGGGCAGCGAGATTGGTTGTCGCGCCTGCCGCTGCCCGGACACGGTGGCCAGCGGCATGTCGCATGCCGACGGCTGTTCGCTGGACACGCGCAACAACAACATGCTGTGCCACTGCCAGGACGGCTATGCGGGCGCACGCTGCGAGATCTGTGCGGACAACTTCTTCGGGTCGCCCGAGGCGGGCGGCAGCTGCGCCAAGTGCGACTGCAGCAGCAACATCGATGTCTACGACAGCGGCAACTGCAACAGGGAGACGGGCGCCTGTCTCAAGTGTCTCTACGACACGACCGGTGATCATTGCGAGCTGTGCCGCGATGGCTATCACGGGGATGCACTGCAGCAGAACTGTCGCCAGTGCGAGTGCGATTTTCTAGGCACCAACAAGACGCTGGCCCACTGCGATCGCTTTACCGGCCAGTGCCCGTGCCTGCCCAATGTCGAGGGTCTGCTGTGCAATCAGTGCGCGCTGAATCACTGGAAGATCGGCTCTGGGGAGGGCTGCGAGGCGTGCAATTGTGATG
This sequence comes from Drosophila lacertosa, assembly GCA_004143845.1. Taxonomy (NCBI): domain Eukaryota; kingdom Metazoa; phylum Arthropoda; class Insecta; order Diptera; family Drosophilidae; genus Drosophila; species Drosophila lacertosa. Next base: position 709,161 of record SCDZ01000020.1, read on the forward strand.
CCATCGGCGCCGTCCAGGAACAGTGCCACACCTTTACCGGGCAGTGCGAGTGCAAGCCTGGCTTTGGCGGACGGGCGTGCAATCAGTGCCAGGAACACTACTGGGGCAATCCCAACGAGAAGTGCCAGCCGTGTGAGTGCGATCAGTTCGGCTCCGCGGACTATCAGTGCGATCGGGAGACGGGTCAGTGCGTCTGTCACGAGGGCATCGGTGGCTACAAGTGCAACGAGTGCGCTCGCGGCTATTTGGGCCAGTTCCCGCACTGTTCGCCCTGCGGCGAGTGCTTCAGCAACTGGGATCTCATTCTGAATGCATTGGACGACTCGACGAAGGCGACCATTCAGCGGGCCAGGGAGATTAAACAGGTGGGCGCAACGGGCGCCTACACGGCCGAGTTCAGTGAGCTGGACAAGAAGCTGCAGCACATTCGGGATCTGTTGCAGAACACCACGGTCAGCCTGAAGGACATCGATCAGCTGGACGCCGCGGCCAACGAGCTCAAGCAACAGCTGGTTGGCTCGCATCAGCGACTCAGCGAAACGGAAGTCAACCTGGACAGAATCTACAATTCATTGAGCGTGTCCGCCGTGGAACTGGAGAGCCTGCAGAATCACTCGCGGCTCGTGCAGCAATTGTCGCGTGAACTCAAGGAGAACGGCATCCAGCTGCAGGAGTCCAACATTGAGGGCGCTTTGAATCTAACTCGGCACGCCTACGAGCGTGTTAGCGGCTTGTCGGCGCGTAAGGACGAGGCCCGGGATCTGGCCTCGAATACCGAGCGCAACTGCAAACGCGTCGAGACGCTGTCCAACAAGATCAAGGACGAAACGGACGCGATTGCCAACAATGACCGAACCATTGCCGAGTATCGCAACGAGCTGACAATGCTGACCGCCCAAATACCCGAACTGAACAATCAGGTGTGCGGCAAGCCGGGCGACCCGTGCGACAATCTGTGCGGCGGCGCTGGCTGCGGCAAGTGCGGCGGCTTCTTGTCCTGCGAGCATGGCGCGCGCGCTCATTCCGAGGAGGCGCTGAAGGTGGCCAAGGACACCGAGCTGGCCATCACCAGCAAGAAGGACGAAGCTGATCAAATCATACGCGCTCTCACCCAGGCCAAAATGAATGCCTCGGAGGCGTTCCAGAAGACCAAACGGGGCTTCGAGCAGTCCGAACGATATTTCAATCAAACCAATGAGGGCATCAAGCTGGCCGAGAAGCTAATCTCGGCAATCACCGACTTCCAACTGAATATGACCGCCTTGCCCAGCGACAGCAAGAAGCTGGCCGAGGATACGCTGCAGCTGGACCTGACGCTCGATCCCAAAGAGATCGATTCGCTGGGCTTACAGATCAACAATGCCGTCTCCTCGCTAAAGGACGTCGAATCGATCATTTACAAAACGCGGCCCGACTTGGATCGAGTCAATCAACTGCAGAGCCTGGCCAATCACACTAAGGCGACGGCTGACAAGATACTCGAGGATGCCAATTCGGTGGTCCAGAACTTGGCGTCGGCCAACGAGAGCCAGGCGAAGGCACGCGATGCCATACAGCAGGCGAACAGCAACATTGAGCTGGCCGACAAGGATCTGGAGCAAATCGATCTGGAGACTAAGGAGGCCGAGACGCCGGCCAATGTGACCGCCAAGCAGGTGGACGATTTGGAGCGCAGAGCGCAGCCGCTGCAGAACAACATCCTGAAGAACGACATCAATGCCAAAGAGATCACCAAGGAGGCGAATCGCGTCAAACAGGAAGCGCTGCGCGCCCGCGGCGAGGCCAGCAATCTGCAATCCTCGACCAGTGCCACCAATCAAACGCTGACGGAACGCGCCAGCCGATCGGAGAATGCACGCGAACGCGCCAAGCTGCTGCTCCAGCGCGCCTCGATGCTGACGGTCGATACCAAAGCCAAGCTGAACGAGCTCAATATGCTGCAGGAAACGTATCTGGAGAAGAACCAAAAGTTGGCCAATCTGCAGGGATTAATACAGCCGCTCAACGACAAGCTCAACATTTATCTGCGCAACATTCAGGAGAATGCTGAACGCTATCGTCAGTGCACTGTTTAAAGAGGTGTGTGTAAACAATTTCAAAAATACCCTGTAATACCCCAAACCCAACTTAACTGAAAAGCCAGGATAAAATGTTTATACTAAAATTACAAGATTTCTTTTCCTATTCTCCATCCATAAAACCCTTCTGCAGAGTATACAATAGAAAAAACAGTTTGAACATTTGCAGTAATTTCTTTTTCAATAAACAAACAACTTACCCCATAGCCAATAGACTCCTTATTTATTTTTTGAAACAGGGTATAGACGTAATAAAAATAAATAAATTTCAATGTTGGAATTGGACCTTATATGCACAAATAGCAGCAACAAACAGATCAAATGGAAGCACAATAAAAATATACTCTGCAATTACAACTTATTATTTGATAAAGTATTTAATTCTTTGTAATTACTTTTATTGCAGTTGCCAGCCACGCGGCCAGCTCCACCATTGCCATATTTTATGAACAAATACAGCAGCGATAAGCGAAGGCGCAGTTATTTCTATAATTAACGCTGTTAAGTGTAACCGTTACGTTTTGTACTTTAAGCAATCAATGTTAAATGCAATATTCATTTCAAATTTATGCCATTTTTATCGAACTAAGTTTTTTAACCTTACCTTAATACGAAAAATTACCAAACACAAAAAGAACAAAACAATTTTTTGTAATTCAACAAACTAAATGAAAATACAATAAATATAATTAAAATACATACTACTTAAAAAATACAATTGTTTAAATACATTCATGCGCAAAAGGAAAAGAGTATATAGGGTATAATTTTGAATTTCTTTTTAGCCCTTTTAAAGTAATAGACTCGGCTTCAGGTAAAGTCGTGGTTTATGTAATTTGCCCACGGGGGCGTGGCAAACAGATAAAAATGTATATCTTTTCTTAAGGTAGAGCACGAGTACGGCTAAAATCATTAATATCCTTTTCGACTGTTTTATTTTGACAAAGTATTGTGCAGTCGGTTACGCCCGAAGGCTTTTCTATTTGTACTGTTCACAATGACAGTTGGGGTAAATTGTGAAAAGAGCAAGCATACCTTAAAATTTTGTTATATATATATATATATATATATATATGTATAAATAAATATATAAATTTGTTTGTGTACACACCAAGTGGAAATGTAACTGTATTTGTTTATTGCGCGCCGCGGCATAGCATAATAAATAATACTATATGTATATCAAAAGTCTGCCAGTTGGCGGTTTGTCTTTCCGTTTTGTTGCAGTTTTTCTACGCGTCGCGTGCAGTTCTTGTTTTGATTGTTCATTTCACCATTAAAGCGATAGCATTAAGTTTAACTAATGTTTTATAGTGCTAAGTGCTAATAATGTTCAAGAATTCAATATTTAATAATCTTTTAACTGAATAACATGGACTGGCGATATAGGCCTACGGTCATAAACAATCAAGGTATTATATTGAAACCTTATACCCTTAATTCACGGACAGAAGCCCACTAAACTCAAGATAAATAAAAATACTTGAGATATAACCGTTTTTACAATTAGAATCATGCTCAAGCCTCAAATCGTATAAAGCTTCAATTTAAAAGACAGGGTATAGTTGAAACAGTGCTGAAAAACCTTATTGCATATTAAAACGGTCACACGTTTTTAGGACTATCAATATATCGAAACACCTAAAGAATTTCACTATTCAAAAAGCATATATTAGGAGCTTTATTATAACAGTGTAGATTAGCTTATTGATTTAAATTGTTTTATGTTCGACATTAAAGATTTATTTAAAAAATAGACAATACACCATTCATTTATCTTTATTTCAAACTGAAAATATAGCATTGAAAATATACCAAAATAATACTATCGATAACAGCGCGCACAACTCTGTTCTCTTATTTTATGCACACAGTTAAATCTCACTATAACGAGTCCAGATAACTTAATTAATTTGTTCACAATATAAGCCTGAAAAGTATGCAACAAAGCAGCTGTGTTATGACAAAAGAAAATATTTAAAAACCATGGTACAAATGTTGGATATAGAAATTGATTGTTTTAAAATTGAACACGTAAATTTAGAACTATCGTTCATACTTGGTGGCCCGTTGAGTATTCATATTGGATTTCTACTGTAGCTGTAGGTATGTAAGTACGTGTGTGTTTACGCACAGCAACGCACATACACGTACGTACATAGACGGATGTTGTTCTTGTTTTTGTTTTATGCAAGCAACAGAGGCTATTAATAAGAATATTCTGAAATAATATAATGCCACCAAAAGTCGGGCGAATCTGCTGTGCAATAATACGTCAAAAAAATGAGAACGACACAAAGCAAAAGTCGTCAATAAGGGAAAACGAAACTGAATAAAAGCAAAAGTGCAGACGAAAGCAGTGCGCAAATAATAAATTGAAATTCCGATTTCAATTCAAGTGTGCCTCGTTTTTTTGTGTATTTTTTAAATATTAAAAAGCCACACGGGCCCGACACAAACGTTGACACACACACCCAATTGTTACATATACAAAGCATAAAAATCAGACACCGATAGAAAAAGACAAAAAAACCGAATCCTCGACAATTGAAATTACGCTTCATCAAATGGATGACGAATTGGAAGACAAGATCTTCTATCAGACATACGTATCGCATATGAAAATCCTATCAAAGTTCGCGGTGGGCTTCTCGTCCATCAACTCGCCCCTAGCCTATCTATGGAAACTATGTCGCATCTATGTGCTCCGGCCCGAGGTCATCTTCTGTGGCATCATTCTATTTATCTTGTTGATTTATTTGCAAGCGCTCGATGGTGTAAGTCGCAGCATATTGGGCCGCATTCAGGCAACGCTTGGTAGACAGAAGGCGCCACGCGTCGTAGAGAAGACGGGCGCCGGCGATCATCAGAGCTGGGAAGAGGTGCGTCATCAAAGCGCAGCCTTCGCTGTACTCGGACGCCGACCCCATATGGAGGACAGGTGAGTGGTGATTCTACGGACCCATCCTTGACACTATGTTTGCAATGTCTACCCTTTGCAGATTTATCATTGAGGAGAACATCAACAACAACACGGACATTTCGTTCTTTGCCGTCTTTGATGGACATGGCGGCGAGTTTGCCGCGAACTTTGCCAGAGATGTTCTGGTCAAGAATATCTATAACAAAATTATTGAAATCAACCAGTTAAGCAAGTCTGATGGACAGGCCGACTACAACAACTACGATAAGAGCCCCTATCTGGCGCGCAAGCAGAGCCGCAAAGATGCGTCGAACAAGGAGAACGCCGAGCCAGTCGCACGCCGTGATAGCCTGCGTAAGGCGCACAGCACCACCGCCGACTGCAGCGTCATCAAGCAGAAAACAACGGAAGCGAACATTGCTGACATTTATACGGCCCAGCTAAATAGCGCGATGCGCGCCAGCGGCAACAATGCGGCCAAAGATTCGTTTCTCAATAATAACAATAATGCGCAGAATACGGTTAATGCGCCGCCGCCCAGCTACGAGGCCAAATGCTATCTCGAACATGGACGCATTAACTTTGGCAAGCTAATTACAGACGAAATACTGACGGCGGATCACAAGTTGGTCGAGCAGGCTAAGCTCACGGTTGGGAACACAAGAAAATGTCGGTATTTAGTTAACTTATTTAAAATTTGATTTTTGCAGACGAACATAGCTGGAACGACAGCTCTGATAGCGATCATCAAGGACAGCAAACTGATTGTGGCCAATGTGGGTGACTCGCGTGGCGTTATGTTCGATTCGCGCGGCATCGCCATACCCTTGTCCTTCGATCACAAGCCGCAGCAGGTGCGGGAACGTAAACGCATTCACGATGCTGGCGGATTTATTGCGTTCCGCGGCGTTTGGCGCGTGGCTGGCGTCTTGGCCACGTCACGAGCTCTCGGTGATTATCCCCTAAAAGATAAGGTAAGCCGTTAACATATATATTCAAATATATATATATATATATATATATATATAAATGGCGTGACGGGAAATACTTCGCGTCACCTCTTTTCGTATAAACACACATATACAATTGCTAATCAGCCTACACGTTTTACTAACCCCACTCTACAGAATCTAGTCATTGCCACACCGGACATTTTGACCTTCGAGCTGAATGATCATAAGTGAGTACAGCTGCCCTGACACACAAATGCTAAGTGAATGAACTTGTATTGACTGCGTCATCTGTTTAAACAGGCCACGTTTTCTAATACTCGCGTCGGACGGCCTCTGGGATACGTTCAGCAACGAGGAGGCCTGCAGCTTTGTGCAGGAGCATCTCAAGGAGTCCGATTTTGGCGCCAAGTCACTGGCCATGGAATCGTACAAGCGTGGTTCGGTCGACAACATAACCGTACTGGTCATTGTCTTTAGGAACGACGTCTACAAAATTGTCGGCGCCGCGTCTGGCAAAGTGGGCGAAGCTCCCATAGCCAAATCACCGTCGGTTGTCGAGCGCTCGAATTCTATAAAAACCAAGTGACAGCTTTGGGCGTCACATGGAAGAATGCCAGCCAAAAACTCCTAGGCGGCGGCAGCTCCCTGCTCTATTTAACTAGCAACCTAATAAAGTGCCCAAAAAAGAAAAGAAAAACAAATTATAAATAAGCATTCGCGATGCTTTTGTCTCATCGCCAGCACGAATTTTTTACGCCGACTCTGACAAGATGGGTCTTCTTTTTGGTTTCGTTTTAGGACTTTTTAAAATTGTTGTTTTGTACAAATTGATTAGCATTCTGACATCATCAACGCACTTTGTTATCCCACTTCCTGTACCGCACACCATTCATCAAGCTCATACATATTTATTTAAATTTATTTTGTTATGCACTTGTATTTGTAAAACGAAAACAGCGTTTCTTAAGTTACGAACGTGTTTACAAATAAAACGCCCGAAAATTTATTATGCTGTTTTTTAATAGAAATTGGCACTTGCATATTGGTTATTTCAGAATTTGTATAAAAATCCTAAAGGGGTTCTTTAACTTTGACAAATGTTTCAATGTTAAGACGCGTCTATTTTTATCTAAAAAGACTATTTGAAAATAAAAATAAATATATTTATTCTGATGTACGGTTTCGTGTCGTTTTATACAAGAACTACGTACTATTTATAAAGCTCAACTGTTTTTGTATTGCAAAGTACATTAAAATTTGTCTATGTAAAACATTTCATTCAAAATAAAGATTATGACGGCAATTATTTATCAAATTGGAAATGTCAGGCGATTGATTTCATTAGGTGGTTAAAATATTTAAAAATATATTTGCCTTTAATCTTTCTTTACTACATAATTTATTTATAAACTTCTGCACGTCAGAAATATCTAATTTTTGTTTATATTTCCCCATCAAATTTAATAATAGCCAATTCTCAAAGGTGAAACACCTTATATTTGTTTTCTTTTTAAGAGTCGCTTTATGTTTATTATTGTTTTGGCATTAACAAAACTATATGCGAACGATTTATACAGGCTATGTCAAATATAAAATCCGTTTAGTGAGCTGATACAGACACTTGCCAGACGCGGATGGTGTTGTCAGAGTAGCCGGCGAACAGGGTCTGGCCATCGGTGGACCAGGCCAGGGACAGGCACTGTGGCTGCTCGGCCTTCGATGTTTGCGAGACGACCTCAGGGCGCAGCTCCTCGACGGTCTTCTTGCATGCCAGATCCCAGATCTTGATGGATGGGCCATAGGCGACGCACAGCCAGTAACGGTTGGGCGAGAAGCACAAGGCATTGATAATGTCGTTGTGCTCCAGAGTGTACAGGTTCTTGCCGTCATTCAGATCCCACAGCAGAGCCTTGGAGTCCTTGCCACCGGAGGTGCACAGCGAGCCGTCGGGTGAGACGGTCACGGTGTTCAGGTAACCGTTGTGGCCGTGATGGTTGTTCTTCAACTTGCAGTTGGCCAGGTTCCAGACCTTGACGGTACGATCCCAGCCGCAGGACACAATGATGGGGTTGGAGTGGTTGGGCGAGAAACGCACGCACGACACCCAATCGGTGTGGCCATCCTCCTGGATAGTGAACTTGCACTCAGCCAGAGTGTTCCACAGCTTGATGGTCTTGTCCCGAGAGCCAGACACGATCTGACGGTTATCAGCCGAGAAGGCAACTGAAAGCACATCCTGCAAGCGAACATAATGTTATTAGCTGATGAATTTTACAGTTGATTTGTTATAGGTAAATGGCCAGCGGGTAGATCTTGTCTTGCCTACTTACGGATGAGCTGCACGCAAAAGTATGTGGACTCAGGCGTAGAACTGTACAGATGTCAACCAGAAATTCTGCCTCGCATAGGCGCAATATTTTAATGTATTGGTATTGGTGGTCTAACTAAGTCTAACTTTACGCTTTACTCGGGATCACTCACCCACCAATACCATTTTGGGACGGGAGATTAAAATAACAGCAGACGCTGTGGCAATTCTAAACCCTGTGCTAACACAATTTCACAATCACTTGGAAACTTATCCCACCTTGGTGTGTCCCTCGAAGCGGCGAGTGGTCTTGCCGGCAGCTAAATCCCACAAGCGCAGGGTCTGATCCCAGGAGCCGGACAGAGCGTAGTTGCCATCGGACGAGAGCACAACGTCGCTGATGAAGTGGGAGTGGCCATAAAGACGCTTTTGGGGATAGCCGTAGTTGGTATCCTCATCGCGGGTCAACTTCCAGACAATCAGGGTCTTGTCTACAAAAGTAAAACCATATTAATAATCATATTCATTTAAATATTAAAAATAGTGCTGAGATGCTTGAGATATCGGTAGATTTAAACGAGTCTCCACCTAACCTCACAATTCCTATAATAAAAATACTTACCACGAGACGCCGAGATGATGGTGTCAGGATCCTTGGGGTTGGTGGCAATCTGGGTTACCCAGCCATTGTGGCCGATAAGCGTACCACGCAATTGCAATGTCTCAGACATGTTGAAATGTTATTTATTAAATTGCAACGGGAGCGCTTTTGACACACGTCCAAAGGCGCTGCAGGCTGGCAGAAAAAGAGGCGGAAGTGGCCAGTGTTGTGTAGCAAAAACTATCAAAGGCCTCACTCGATATTTACCATGGAGCTGCCAACGATAGTTTCTGCTATCGATTAATCGCTCATTCAATCATATCCACTATTTATGTAGTATTTTTAAATATTGTATGCTGGTTACACTGTTTGACACCATAGGTCATAGTAGCCCTTAAAGTTGACCGGAATTCTAAAACACATCTATACACAGAATGAGCCTGGCACAGCAGGAGGAACCCGGGATTAATCCTCGTAATCCCCATGGCCTTGGTACGGCATACAATATGAACTGCAAAGGTATTACATATTCACTCAGTTGTCATTTGCAGGTGATCCAAATGACACAAAGTTGCGCAAGGTGGAGCGAGAGGTGCTAATACCCAAAATAATGAGAGATCGGGCGCGCGCCGAGCTATGCACCAAGGAGGTTGCCGATTTCGAGGAATGCTGCAAGGCGAGCAGCATATTAATGGTGGCCACCTGTCGCAAACAGAACTCTGCCCTCAAGGACTGCCTGTCGCGCTGGTATCAGAACGAGGCCTTCAGAGAGGAATGCCGGGTGATCTACCTGCAGGAGCGGGCAGACTACCGAAGCACGGGCATACCCAAGAAGAACCGCGTGGAGAAAATCTAGTTATTGTCATTGTTTTTGTTTACTTTGCACAAAAGATGTGTAGTTAAAGCGACGTATCACAGTCTCTTCAATGGCCAGGGATTCCAGATTAGCCAGCGAAGGCTCCACGTCGTTCAAGTGGTTCACCATTAAAATAAGCACATCTTTGTCAGAGGTTTCAGCTACGCGTTGAACTCCCTTTAAATTCTTGGCCACATAATGAGAATGCTGCTTCTCCTCCGGCGTGTGGACCAAGACCAAGAAACTGGCGTGATATTGTCGTGGACCTTGCTTGTAGATGACTGCAACAAAGAAGGAAATGAGTTAACAATTAATAGTACGCATTCTAGAACTTACGAAAGTCGCCACCAAATTTAATGCCGCTCTTAATGATCCAGTTCTTGGATTTTAAATACAAATAAGCGGCCAGTTTGTAGACAAAGTTTGGATCGTATTCGAGAGCTGCTTGTAGAAAAGTTTTCCAGCCCACTTCCTTGCCCAACATGTCCCGAATTTCCAGCACATCCAAATAGTAGCTCAGCATACACGCCTCCTCCAGTCCGAGTAAGAGGGTTTCGTCTGCCTCGCCAGAAACGGGTCCGCCCCGCGAGCAACTTCCTTTGCCATAGCAGCCATTGTCGTGCAACGTCGTAATCCGTGCTTGCTCCGAGTCCGTTACCACCACGCAGAGTCCGTTGAAAACCCCTTGGAAGCGACCTCCGTCCGCGCGTGATGGAAACGGTTCGATCTTCCGATTGTCATGGTTTCGTTTGCGCTTGAAATGCGGCTGGAATTCCATAAGTCTTGATCTTGCCGGCATACGAAAGATGCACTGTTTATAGTCGAATGACACTTGCTAGTATTTAATTTAAATTGTACCCTGTTTTGCACGTGTCTTCTTCAGTTGCTTATAAAACTATTTGTGATATAGCACAATACTGTTTGTATTTAATGTGCCTATGCCAAATACGTACTTTAATCCCTTAAAATATGGTAATTTTCTGTGCCAATACAATATCAGAATAGTTTTAAAGTTTATAAATTTCCTATTCGCCGCCAAATGCAAACAGTGTTGAAACAGTCACCACAGCATAAATTTTGCCAGTCACAGCAAATTGCCAACACATTATAACTGAGCCAATGTGGCAACGCTTGAACGCAGCGAACACGGCGAATAAGTCACAAGACCAGTCAGCTGAATTTCGGTGCTGTCGCATTAGTGTGAAAAGACACTCGTAATTTAAATATATATATTTTTCTCCTGAATTATTTCGATTGAAATTGTGTGCAAACGCGCGCGCAACATCCGTATATTGCGTATACACACGACACACAGTAAACAGCAAGCAAAATGACTACCGCACTGTATCTGCCCGAGGAAAACATTGGTAAGCGACTTCGTCAGGCAAGCAGCTGACCTCTGTGAAAAATCGAAGTGCGGCACACCCCCACCCCTTAGCTGTCTCAGTGCCATAATGGAAAAAACAGAACAATTGATTGCAAATGCGTATTTGCAGATATGATTGCTGCCACATCGGTGCTGCAGCAACAGGCAGCCGATATACGCACTCGGTCGATCAACTGGGCCTCGTATATGCAGTCGCAGATGATCAGCCAGGAAGACTTTCAGGCGATTAGCACGCTGGACAAATCACGTGCCGCCTTTCTGGCCGAAAACTCCACGCAGGTGGTGAAGACCCTACTCAATCTGGTCTCGCACCTGTCCAAGGACTCGACCATTCAGTATATACTCGTGCTGCTCGACGATTTGCTGCAGGAGGATCGCTCGCGTGTCGATCTATTCCACGAGACATCTGGCAAGTTGAAGCAGTGCGTCTGGGGTCCATTCTTGAACCTTCTAAATCGCCAGGATGGCTTCATTGTCAACATGGCGTCGCGCATCCTTGCCAAGTTTGCCTGCTGGGGTCACGAGACCATGCCCAAGTCCGACCTCAACTTCTACTTGCAGTTCCTGAAGGATCAGTTGGCCACCAATGTAAGTAGGGTTCAGGGCACACGAGCACTACCTTATGCCCATGCCCAATCCCAAGTTCCCCATTCCCAGATTGCATGTTATTGTTGTAAATAGAAATCCAAGTCAGGTACATTAGGTATATATCAATCTATTTATATATGTATGCACAATAGCATGCAGCATGACAATTTCTTTATTGGCCTCAATCAATATTTAGTCTAACACATTTTAAATTATTGTCACAACAAGAAAATACATGTGTATTCTTACTATGTGATACACGTACTATATAAAAATAATCATACAACTATCTATAAATCAGTCAATTTTGAATATGCCAACATATCGCTAATGAAGATAATTCCAAGCATGATTTGTTTGTATATATCTCTTTGATTTTTGTATTTAATCAGATATACCCAATATCGAAAATATACTTAATACCACTATCTATATAGTTCATGGGCACTTGTATGTCTCATTTCGTGACATATCATAATAAAGGGCATAATAACACATATATTTTAAGCCCTATTTTGAATGGTGCAAACTAGCTTTTGAACCAAACTTATTCGAACTTGATTTTTTAATATGCCAAATCAAAGTCTGTTACAGAACCTTAGCTTAATTTTTCTTGAAGTTTGCAGTTATTGTTGCAATTGGTTTTGACTGAGTTTAAAACAATAGTTCCCTTTCCTTTTATTTGCTTAGAGTTTTACTTGCTTAAATTTTATTGATTAATTTTTGCTTCAAAAACAAAACATAGCTTAGCTTAGTTTAATGACACCTACAGCAAAACCAACAAATATTTATTGTACATAATTCGTTAACCCCGTGAATTGATTGGCTGTGTGGTAATTTTTTGCATTTTGTTTAATAGCACCTAACCGAAATCAAGCTGCACGTTTTGTTAGTTATGCTTGCTTTTTTATAAATTGTACTTACACCAATAATATATATCCGTCCAAAATTTTATACCAATGTGCAAAACTCTAAAAATGAGCCAATAAGTCAATTTGAGCGTTTATCCAGGACACAAGGCACAAATTAGCCTAACGTATATAAAACTGTTTTTGTATTTAAAAGAAAGAAAGAATCATATTTTTTTTTAATGCAATTCGTGATTTATCTGCACGAAATATAAATATATCCATATGAGGTCATCATATATAACATTTGCCTTCGGAAAACACATCCAAAAATGATGTTCGTATAACCGTTGCGATAAATCCAAAATTCTGTCAATTATCATCACACCGCACCGCATCGCATATCATCTAATATAAGGTCGGCGGTGGGCTAAACTGAACCACCAACTGCACCACCAGCACCAGCACCAGCACCACTTTCACTGCAACAAATAAATAAATAATCATTATGTTTAATGCGAAGTTGTGTTATCTGCGTCAAAAAAAAAGAAAATAAGTCAACGAAAAACCAATTTTACCTGTTGCACTGTTTTTTGTTCTTGTTCTACTCTGAAACAACATACTATTTATGTATTTTAATTGAATTTAAATTTACTATTTAAACCAACGAACCAATTATGTTAAACACCAATAACTGAATTACCAACAACAACAACAACAACAAACACGAATTCTTCGGATGCGCTGCCAACCCAATTCCAACGCCCAACGCACGCACGCACGCACTCTGACCTCTGACCACACACCTGTAGTGCACTGCCTATCTGCAAGAGAAGGCCAAGCTGGCCAAGCGCGTGCAAACGATCATTGTGCACTCGCATGGACAGCATGGCAAAGAGCAACACGGCAACCAGTACAGTCCCAATATGGCCCAGATGCTGCAGCGCCACGATCTGTCCAATGAGAATTATCGCGAAGTGAGCGCCTCATCTGAGCAGCAGCACCAGCAGCAGCAGGATGGCAAATGTGTTATACCGGTATTCCAAATGCAGCCCAAAAGCTATCCAATCACTCACCCAACCACCCAAATACACAGACAAAAATACACAAATCAATCAAATTCAAACCAAAACTCACACACCCAAACACACACAGATACGTTTTAATATCTGACAAATTAAGATTTTTTTTTTAAATAGACCATACAAGATCTTGGAAACACAATATATTCCAGAAAACTCTAATTGTCGATTGATCTAGTTTATCCAGATAATTAGGATTGGATTTAGTTCCTAACCAGATTAAAAATTTATTTTAAAATTTATAAAATGCTGTTGCCGCAATAAAAATTAAAGTTTTCCTTGCTTTATATTTAAAATTGGCAAGGCAAAGCATTAGGAACACCAACTGTAAAACTGCATAAACGTTGTGTGTGCGTGGGTTGTGTGTGTGTATATATATTATTCAAAAATATATACCAAGCGATAACTGTTTACTAACTCCACTAAAAACCATCGAACCAAATTGAAGACGAGCCAGCAGACCAACAAATTTATGTTACTTTTTTATATATATATATATAAATATACATGTATGTTCAAGGTAACGGCCAAGGTAAAGGTAATTGAATAACGGTGACGGTGTGAACGTAAACACAAACAAAAACAAACTATTGCCATGTCCATTATACGGATAATTGATATGCAGGACTGCGACTATGCGATTTCTGTCTTTAAATTTGTATTATTTTTTATTCCTATTCTTATTTAGAGCACAACCCCTATCTGTTTTTTCCACTCTTTAAATATGTAGCTGTAGTATCTGTTGTGTTGCTGTTGTTGTAGTGCGTAGTCTGAACAACTCTTGTTGTCAATTAGATAAAACTGCAAAAAAAGAATCGATAAAGAAAACTCATAACTAACTCGCTACTAAAAAGACGCCTTCCAACGAGGAACTGAACACACCTATATTAATATGTTGCATGTTGCATGTCCACAGAACAACGAGTACATCCAGTCAGTGGCACGTTGCCTGCAGATGATGCTGCGCGTGGATGATTATCGCTTTGCGTTCGTCAGCGTCGATGGCATCAGCACGCTGATCCGCATTCTGTCCACGCGTGTCAACTTCCAGGTGAGTTTGAAATTGAAATGTGTAAATTGTTTGGTACAATTTAAATTCGATTTCTTATTCATAGGTGCAATACCAATTGATCTTCTGCCTGTGGGTGCTCACGTTCAATCCCCTGTTGGCGGCCAAGATGAACAAGTTCAGCGTTATACCCATACTGGCTGATATATTGAGCGATTGTGCCAAGGAGAAGGTTACACGCATTATTTTGGCTGTCTTCCGTAATCTGATCGAGAAGCCCGAGGATTCGTCCGTGGCTAAGGATCATTGCATTGCCATGGTGCAGTGCAAGGTGCTGAAGCAGTTGTCGATCTTGGAGCAGCGTCGCTTCGACGACGAGGACATCACTGCGGACGTGGAGTATCTGAGCGAAAAGCTGCAAAACTCCGTACAGGACCTCAGCTCCTTTGACGAGTACGCGACTGAGGTGCGCAGCGGCCGTCTCGAATGGTCGCCGGTCCACAAATCGGCCAAATTCTGGCGCGAGAACGCACAGCGCCTCAACGAGAAAAATTACGAGTTGCTGCGCATCCTGGTCCATCTGCTGGAGACCTCAAAGGATGCCATTATTCTGTCCGTCGCCTGTTTCGATATCGGAGAATATGTGCGTCACTATCCACGCGGCAAGCAGTAAGTTAACCAATTAATTAAATTTATCGTTCGCTGCTTGGCTAACAAATTGTTTAAATTTATAGTGTGCTGGAGCAGCTGGGCGGCAAACAGATTGTTATGCAGCATTTGGGCCACGAGGATCCCAATGTGCGTTATGAGGCTTTGCTGGCCGTGCAAAAACTGATGGTACACAACTGGTTAGTATGGTCTATGAATACTCCCATCTCATGTTCACTTTCACACTCAGTTGCCGCTTGATAATCACACTCGCATTATTACCAATGCCAATGTTATTGTATGAATTCAAGCAATCGAATCGGCAAATTCCTTATTCAAATCTTTCAAAATTTTCGTGTTATTCATTTTTTCGTCTCTCTATCAGGGAATATCTTGGCAAACAGCTGGAGAAGGACAACGAGAACCAGAAACAAGGCTCCGCACCCATTGCTGGCAAGGCCTAAAGCATCAACATCGTTAGCAAAGGGATCGTCAGTTGCTTGAGAAAAACTTAACTAACAATAAGAGTTGGGGACCGTGTCGTTCATCACCACTGTCGCCAGCTCCATCTTCATCTCCCGCGCGCTCCCATTAACAATATCGATTTATTTCTTGCTACCCCGTATTACATAAGCGCATGTTTCTTTTCCTAATCTTAAATGCTAAGTTCCCTACCGAGTCCGTCGAGGATTGCAGTTGGTGCCAGCGTTCGTTGTCGAAACCTTTTTAATTGTTGCTCTTTGTTGGCATTCCGAACCAGTAGAGAGATGTAAAAAAGAGAGTAAAAGTTATTTAGTTACAAAAAAAGAGAGAATACAAAAAAAACCCTATATTATTGTCTATGTTTTGTTGTTATTGCTGTTATTACATATTTTACGTTGCGCTGCTGTACAGAGTTTGTCTCACGATTTCTGCAAGTCTTTGGTAAATTTGTATTATATATATTATCGCATCGGCGCACATGTAAAACCTATCAAGTATTTCTTTTTCTTTAAAACAAATTATACAAAAAAAAACTAAATAAATGCAATATTATAAAAAAAAAATGTTAAGCGTGTGAAATATATGCTAAACAGTTCCAATTACCAAAACCATATTAAATTGTTAACGTGTAAAATAAATTTTTTAATGTAAAAAAACATACATATACATAAATAAATTTAAATGGAAAACATATTTTCAATTCTATTTGGACAGATTGCTAAAGTTCTATTTTGTTAGAGCTTTTTAAGCGAATCCATCAGAGCTTTTATGGCAGCTTTAATCTTTGCACGTGCTTTTTTATTTTCAGTTGCCCCTGAAACTTTAACCCATTTAAAAAGCTTGTATATTTTTGTTTTGAAATTTTTTTATTGTTGTTTTCTCGTGGGCGTCACAATTTATTCGGCTTTAAATTAGTTATATCCACTTTATAAATTAAATAATGTAATTGTCCTATTTAAACTTTAAAATTAACATAATTGTATTTTAATGTTCAGTATTCTGTTTTTATACATATAGTTGTTTGTTGATGCTTTTATTATTATTGTGACCTGAATACGTGCCAACGTCAAGATCTGTTCGTAGGGGATACTTTCCGCCTCCCCTCCAAATATTCTCAGCCGTAATACAGAGTTTCCTGTTGCCTAAGGTGGTGCTGGATTTCTTTTTTTTTGGATATAGATGACTGATGGGAATTTTACTTGGTAGCCGACTTAAGGTAGGCGATCAGATCACCACGCTCATTGGGCTTTTTCAGACCGGCGAAGATCATCTTGGTGCCGGGGATGTATTTCTTGGGGTTCTCCAGATACTCGAACAGTGTGTCCTCGTTCCAGGTGATGCCCTTGGCCTTGTTGGCATCTGTGTAGGCGAAGCCGGCCGCCTGGCCAGTCTTGCGGCCGATCAGACCGTGCAGGTTGGGGCCAACCTTGTGCTTGCCACCGGCCTCGACGGTGTGGCACTGTGCGCAGCGCTGCACGAACAGCTTCTTGCCCTTCTCAACATCACCAGCTGGTACGCCCATAGTTGCTAATAAATATTTGATGTGTTAACACCGACTCGACTATGGGCGAAAGAGATGCAAACAGGAAAATTAGCAATTAGACTCGTTATATAAACAACAGATAACTGTTAACGCGAGCAATTTTTTTATCAACATTTTTGTCGGTTCAACGAATTAATCAGTCGCATACTGATAACAGCACACGCCACCCATTAGCAATACGCCCCACCAAACAATTAGATTATCTAACGCTTTACTTTTCCAAGACCCAACCCACCGTCCGCCCGCGCAAAGTTCATTCAACGTTCTTAACGCGCCAGAAGACGAACAACGTCACCAGACTCACGCACACAGCCACGCGCACATGTACCAACACGAGCTGGTCACATGTTGCCCTCGCTCTTGCTCTACCAGTGTTGGCAACTTTTAAGGCTAGTATATTGAAGTTCAATTTATTAAATTAAGTATTTGAAAAATGCCAAAAAAAAAAATGTAAGTATAAGAAAAACAAAAGACATGCAAATTATTATTAAACTTTTTTTTGTGTGAATTAAAAAAGTTTTCCGTAACTCTCTAAAGAAAAAAAAGCTAGCTGGGATAAGAAAAAACAGCGGAGTTGGCATCACTGTGTTATGGCATTCCCAAGTAAAATGTTGCGTCAGATTTTAACAGCCGCACGGCAACAGGCGAAAACTCTAAAGATCGCTCACAAACAATGCAGGCTCAGGGTCTATGTCGCGGTCAGCATATAATTAAGCTAACGGCTTATGTTGTGACTAATTGCATTGCATGCAGTTATGCGAACTTGAACGATTTTCGTTGCATGTGAGAGCAAAGCTCCGTTGCAATGAGTAATGTCACCTACACGAGCAGGCGGACGCACACACACGCATATTTATATTTGCTCAGAGAGTGAACGATTACATGAAAGGCGACAATGTCATCTAGCTGCGGCCTTGATGAGATATAGAAACCACTTTTTTTCTCTTTAGGAAATGCATTGGAAGCAGGCCAAATGCTGATGTTTGAGTGAGTGTATATGTGATGATGCGTGAGAGCAGGTAACAAAGAAATTGGGCCAGTGTTCTCGCGAAAACTGACTTGCTTATAT
Source organism: Drosophila lacertosa (assembly GCA_004143845.1). Taxonomy (NCBI): domain Eukaryota; kingdom Metazoa; phylum Arthropoda; class Insecta; order Diptera; family Drosophilidae; genus Drosophila; species Drosophila lacertosa. Next base: position 727,537 of record SCDZ01000020.1, read on the forward strand.
AAGAGACCTGCGATTTTTCAGCAATGAAAAAAAAATATAGCAACTCGCTTGGCAACCACGTGGCGCGCTATTAAGTTTCTGCGAAATTGAAGCGAATTCTTTTTTCTGTTTCAGCTATTGAGCGTGAGCGAGAAAGGAAGTGATCATAAGCTCTTTTTATATAGGGTGATATTGGTTCGTCATGTAATCAATTCGCGCGTTATTTTAATCTCAATGTGACTTTTTAAATATATAAAACATAAATATTTTCAATGAATAGATGATAATTTTTGCACTGATATTCATATTTACCATTTACGCAAACACATGTATACACATTCACACCCACACACCCTTGAAACAGTCACACTTTTATGTAACACAAACAACCCCCAAAATAAATTGTAATTTGTGTATTCTAACATTAGCGCGATCAGCAATTATATAACTGAATCTCAAGGCTATTATTTATCACATCATTATCTAAACACTGCACTTAATCAATAATTCAGGGTTTTGTACAATTTTATATTTACGTCATTGCAAAAACTCCCGCTACTTACATTGAACACAAACTGTCTTTTGCTTCGAACAGTTACCTTACGAATGAGACAACAAACCCCAGTTGTTCGAAGTGACTGTATATAAGGGGTATCGTTATCGTTGCAAATATCGATGTATTGATATCTGAGATGAAAGCAAACGATATTCCGATGTGTTAAATGTATATGAGAAAGTTAAAAAGATACAATATCAACACAAATAAAAGTCTTAATATTTAATTCTATAAACTCCTTTTTAAAATATTATAATCTTTAAACCTTATTACAAAAGGTTCATCGATATGAAGCACCTGCACTTTGCTGAATGCTATGATACTCTCATACAAAGTGAACTGCGCGCCATGGTTCTGTTAATAATACACATCAGCTGGATTCTTTTGTGACCGCTGTAAGTGTTTTGTGTGTGAAGCTGGTTGTTTTGAAAGCTGGCGCGAATATTTGAATTAAACTAAACAAATCTAATGCAAGATATAAAGGATAAATATTCTACTAATATATTTGTGTGTAAGCTTTATTTTATTCCAAACTATTAATTAAAAAATAAATTTAAATTTGTTCAATATTGCCTGCGAGCAGTCGTTTAACTTCCTAGTAAACTCCATGTATTTATTATATTGCTTGCAAACTATTTGTTTGACTTGAGGAAAGCAATCAAATCAGCGCGGTCCTCGGCCTTTTTAAGTCCAGGGAAAACCATCTTGGTGCCGGGTATAAACTTCTTTGGATCCTTCAGATACTCATCCAAATTGGAATCAGTCCAGACGACGCCCTTTTTTACATTCGCATCTGTATATTTGTAGCCAGCGGCAGTGCCGCACTTGCGCCCAACAATGGCGCCCAGATTGGGGCCCTGTTTGTGCTTGCCACCTACCTCATATGAGTGGCATTGAGCGCATTTTTGAACAAAGATCTTTTTGCCGTTCTCTGCATCAGCACCCATGATTGAAGTAGATGACTTGGCTACATAAATGAAAGGAAAAAAGTTACTTTATTTTTTGTTTCGAAATATTCTTAATAGCTTCCTCAAAAAACAAAGCTTCGTGTGGCCTTCAGCGCACGCCTCAAGGACATTGGTGACATGAAAGGCGGGCGCACGGAAGGAGGGGGAGGGAGGCGGTAGGTAAAGTGGGGGTGGTGGATAGTTTTTTTCATTCGCGGTCTTATGTCACGACAATGTTAGGCCGAGCCACGCAGTCTGCCAAGTTAATTGGCTAGCCCAGAAGTGGGTGTGAATGTGGGTCGGTTACGTGCGTGCTTGGCAAATGGCAAAAACGTGGCTAACTGCATTCGTGGCCGTTTGCTCATATGCAAAAAATAGAAGCCGCCGTCATAACTAGCAATTTTTACACATACTTATAGATATGTACATATGTATATTTATGTCTATACATACTTACACAATTCATTTTTGGCGCATTCATTTTGCGTTCTATTCTATTCATAGACGCCAACTCTTACAGACAATTTAATTGTTGCCCAATAAATGAGTGTGTGTTCGGGAGTCCACTTAAATTGAATTAAATATATGTACATGCATATATACAAATATATCGATGATGACAAACATGACAACTGTGCGCTCTCTTAGCTTATAGTTTTTTTTTTGACACTCAGCTGTACACGACTGCAATGGACAGAGATAGCAAGAGAATAGGAATTGGGTCAGCCAAATGAAAATGTGGAAAATGGAATAAATAAAAGAAATAAAAGCAAAAGCACACCGCACGACTTTTGCGTCAACGTCTAATGGCAAAAGTAAACGTTGGCCATAAAGAAGGGAAACCAATACAAACATGTATGTATATGTATACATATACATACATATGTATGTATAATTCAATTAGCTGGCCAGTTCCTTGGGGCAATGTAGCCCTCGAAATATGCTTTGAACATTTCTCTTCAATTAAAACGCATTTTACGCATGTTTCTTGTGGTTTACGCAAAACCAGATGCCGCACAAAACCAAACAATACGGCAAGCAGTTGCAGGGAAAGGTACAAGAAAGAAGAGAGCAATAGCCAGGAGCAGTAAAACAAAAGTGAGATCCTGGAAAATGGGTAAGAAGGGTATTATGGTTAGTAGTAGTCTGGTACATAGAAGATTTTTAAAGAGAGTCATCTCCTAGTCGGGAATACCCAACAAAAGCACAACAACACGGAAGAGTTTAAGCTGCTATGAGCAGTTCGCATCAGGTGTTTTGTGCACCCTCTATGCTAACTTGGCTGGCTCAAATGGTTCTCTGTTGCTGACCTAACCCAATTCGTGTTAAGCATAAATCTTTCACAGATCCCTCTCCTGCGGTGCCAATGTGGCCTGCAGTCGCCGCCTGACCGATGACCACCATAAATAAATGTGGCTAGGAATTGAATTACGCTTGAGCCAACATTGGTGTGGGCTCAACTAGGAAAGGGTGGCTGGTAGGGAGAGCTGCAGTACTGCAGTAGACTATAAAAAAAGGTAAATATGTAGGACAAAAAAATTATAAAATAAAATTAAGGGAAAAAAGGAGAAAAATAACATTCGCATTGCTCACGTGGCCGTTGCGAAGCTTTGCTGCTGTTGCGCAATTTCGTTTTGGCTTTGATGTCGCACAACCGCCAACCAGAAAACCGCCCACCCACACCCACAATAAAAGAAAAAACACCCGCTGTTATGGTCTGTGTGAGTGCATAGAAAAACCCTACGTTTTTCATTGTGTATGTTTTGGAATGTTTATTCTGTGTTGTTCCTGTGCGCTGCTGCTGTGGGGCTGCCTTCTTTTCTAGAACGAGGTCGCTGACTGCCCTTCAACGTTGCCTGAGACTGAGACGACGTCAAGTTACATAAGCAGCAGCAGAAGCAGCAGCGTCGTTAGTTGGTTTTGCTTTTTATGCTACTCTTGCCAAATTTTCCCCCCATTTCACATTTACATGCACAAGCTCAAAGAAATGGAGAGAGAGCGCGCTCGATTGTAAAAAGAGAGCATTTGTAAGAGCATGCCATACAGCGGGCTTAGCAGCGTGGGAATAGTGAATGAAAAATTGCCTTCAAATTTGAACAAGTGATATGCATCAATTTATAACGTTATTGCTGCTATACATATTCACATTACTGCTGCGCTGCATGCGAGTGCAGCGCGCGTGAGCAGCAGCGGCAGCAACAAATAGTAACAACAGCTTTACGCTCACCTGCTTGACGACTCTCTCAAGTAACGGTGTGTTTGCTTGTTGCGCTGCCTCCCACTATTCTTTTGCTGAGCACAAAACTGTGATGTTTTTGTCGTTGCTGCTGTTGCTGTTGTTATGCTCTCACTCTCTTCGCTCTGCTTTTGGTTTTTACGTTAAGGCTGCTGTTCGAGCGCTGCGTGCGTGCGTTTTCATTCAGTCAGCTGAGTTCGCGGCGTAAGGTTCTCGTTTGATTTTAGTCCCCGATATTCTCAACAGTTCCGTTTTGTTGTCGAGTTTTACGCGTCGTGTGAATTGAGGAAAAGAATAGTAGAAAAGTTCTCGACGATTTGCTGTTTAATAGAACGGAAAATTTGTTAGCAGCATTAACTCCGAAAACCAGCCGCGTTCTGTACTGTCTGATTTCTCAATATAAACGCCGACAATATATTGACAACTGTCAAAAGCCTGCTTAGATTGCATCAATCACACATATCAAGCGTAGTGTCCCAAAAAAGGCGCTGCCAACTCTCCTGCATTTTATACGGTAAGTCTTGCCAACTTCGCATTCGAGTATAGTGTTGTGTAATGCGCTCTTAGCGGGGCATTAGAAGGCATCACTTCATTTGTGTCCTTGGGCGACTCGTGTCCTTGAATGCGTCAAACCAAGTGGCTATCATCTCTGTGCATGAATGTGTTTGTGTGTGTGTGTGTGTTTGTGCTTGTGTTACGCATTTTACGTAATCACGACAACTTTATGCTTTGCGTTTCAATCGTAATCTGGACTCGTTTTTCATTTGTTTTTAAGACCCTTTTTAAGTTTGAGTGCATTTTCCGCATACATTTTAATACGTTTGTGTATTTAAAATATTTGCTCGTTCGTGGTCAGAAGCTAAAGCATTTGGGAGCTGGTGCTGTAAGATATTTAAAGGGCTATTAACGAAATGGAAACACTTAAAGCATAAGTCATGAAAGAAGTTTAAACAGAATAACTAGAAACTAAAGCTAGCTTGCAATCTACGTTCCTAGTAACGTAGTAGCAGCAATAACCTTATTTAAGTTACATAAGTGATTTCCATAGGAAAATATAAATTACAGCTAACTGCCTTTAAGAGCAATTAATAATGGTTCAAGCCATGAAGTGAATAAGCAACTTGGTAAGCTAAAACAAAGAAAAAGCGTTTTAACCACTTGAGTACTTTGAAGAGCTATTAACATGTTAAATGCCTTAGCGGCGTGTGCAGTAAATAAATTCAAATACGCATCAATTACAAATTCTCAACGTTTTCTTTGGAGTTTTTCGTGAGAAAAACAAATTTAAGACGCTGAGTCTGCCCTAAGTAAAAATACTTGGCGTTTTAATGTAGTTTTCTGAGTGCTCTCGAATGAATGTTAATTTTTATGTGTGCTCATCAACATGTCCTTTCACTTGGTTTATCCGACACTGAGGCGCTATTTATTTACATTGTGTGTCGTTTATTAATTACTTTGCTCTTGCCGTTAGTTGCATTGTTTGCTGCCAAATAGGCCAATGAACATTATGGCCTCTTTGTTGTGCTGATGAGACCGCCCACTTTATGTGACGCCCACTTTGGCCCCCCCCACCCACCACAGCAGGCCACAATTCTGCTCGCTGCGGTTTTTCATCATTTTGTTATTAATTTGTTTTATGTGCCAGCACTCAAAGTACATAATTAATATTAATTAAGAATGGCGCAGTCACATTCACACTCTCTTACAAGAATGTTACCAGTTTCCCCATTTAATTGAATGCTACTTGTGGCCTATCCAGTATATACTTTGTCGTATTCCTATATGCCAGCTTTATATCCGTTATATGCTTTTCCATAATTTGGGTCAACTTCAGCGCCAGGCAGCACATTGCCCTGTTTTTCATGTGCTCCGCACTTTTATCATATCGTTAAATGCACTTGGCTCCAAAGGCACAACAACAACAACGAAAACCAAAAACTATTCATGTGGACGGACGCACATATGTGCACAATGAGTACCCGATTTTTTGGAGTATGAATACTTCTACTTATCGTTGTGTTATCGCTTGGGTAACATTTGCAGGCAAGCGACTCGGGAAATCAATATTTGTGGCCCAAATAAATAAAATAAGAGTGCCCAACAACAACAAATGGGTCCCAAAAGCAAAGCATTAAGCAGATTATATCACTATTTGGGGGCGGGAAACGGGGGGGGGGGGGGCGTGTGACCACTTTTCTGATAAGACGCAGTTTTCCCCAGTTTTCCTCTTGTGCATTATTTTTTTATTAACAAACATGCAATAAACGGAAATGGGAAGGCGTCAAAATGTGAGACTCAAACTAAAATTGTTTTCTAGAGTTGGACCCAAAGCATTTACTATCTTGATTCAAAAACCATTATTATGTCAAATTGACACTCACATAAAAGTTTTACCATTTGAAGTTATTGAAAAATTGACTTTTATTTATAGTGAAAATAAAGTCATAAATCAGAAACTTTTATCAAAGCGCATTTAATTTATTAAATTTACTAAATTTTAAAATCACTTTGATTTTACTTTTTCACAGTGTTTGTAATTCTGTTGCCTGAATTGCAGATTCAATTTTCAATGTATCTTAAATGATTTTCAATCAATTGTGAAGACTCGTCGTTCTATTACAGCTGAGTTATGCTGATGGCTTCAATAAATCTTATTTATTCACTTTGTTTCTGGCAAATATTGACGGAAATTAATGATTAGCCAGCGCCTGAGGCATACTTAGAGCCTGACCCAACTCCAGAGCTTGGCATTAGCCCGCATCGCAGATGCGCAAAAAATTTACATAAATTAAGCAGAAGAAATAAACAAACAAACACATGGTTTGGTTTTGGTTTTGCCAGAGGGTAGTTCAATTTGTTGCTGGAATGCGAATGAAATTTATTATGCTTTGATCGAGAGTAACTGACAGAAAAGCTAGGCAGGGCATCCACCAACTAACTGACTAACTGACTAACTGACTGACTGACTGGCATGCCAATCAAATGCATAATCGAAAATCGATGAGCATTTCAGTTGAAAGGTCGAATTCGTAAGGGCGTGAAGAGTTTATTAAATATGCAAACGGTGCTCAGGTCAACTTGATGGAAGGTGTGTTTCTTGTGTGCTTGTATGTTTGTGTGTGGCCTCAAAACTAAAAGTCATCTCTGCTTGTGCACGGCACTCTCCAGAAAAAAAAAACACAAAAGAAAAGAAGAAAAACACTTGAACTCAACACTAGTTTCTTTTGCTCTCCCATTCAATTTGATTTTTATTTGTTTTCTTTCTGGTTTTGTGTTTTATTTAAATTAAATTACGGCACGTTTGTTTGCGTCGCCCTGAAATAAAGCTGAAAATTGAAGGGCATTAGCCTAGTGTGGCACATTTCTTATCAGGCGGTTCAAACAAAACATTTTCCCATCATTATGTAAGCTAACGAGTGACCACCAAGCGATTAGCCTAAGGTTCCAGCTAATGAGCTGCTTCAGCGTCGCAATTTCTTGTGGCCAACTTTGAAGTTCACGTTTATTTTCTCTATTTTTTTTCACTTATTTATTGATTCTCTTTTTTTGTTGTTTATTATTATAACTGTTGTTGATGGCGCGGATTTAATGCGCAATAATGTTTAAATATTTGCATTTGTAGTTTGCAGTACAATGCGGCGTATACGCAATTTGTAGCCATGCAGGAAATGAACAACGCCGAGAAGTCTGCGTTTCTTTTACATATGTGTAATGTGTGTTTTTGGCTTATTTTTATCGATTCACGTAAACACAAAAACGGTTTAGCAGATTGATATATTCATTCTATTGGTTGAGTGAAATTGTAGTTCGCAAAGTTTAAACAAAACATCAAAATGCCAGCAAAAGACGTTGTAAAAAATATATATTGTTGATTTCTATCTGTTTATGTACAATCGCATAAGATTTAAACAATTGTTTATAGACCAATTAAAGTTTGGTTAATTGTGTTTTTTTCATCGTATTTGGCCAATAAATGTTGGCTTAACTTAAGAAAAACAAATTTAAGCTTCTGAGTTCATTTTTTAGAGTTATATAGATATATATATATATTTCACATACCAACATTATAGTTTATTTCTGCGATTCGCTGAATAACTTAAAGGCAGCAAACATAAATGTCTTTGCCATTTTTCTTTCTTGCCATGGTTACGTTAATTGTTAGCTTGCGTTTTTCCACTGACCAACTGACAACAAGAGCGGTATGTGGACCATTTTTCCCCCATTTTTTTCACATTTTTTTCCATTTTTTTCCATTGCCTGCCTCGCCGCCTTCAGTTTGGGGATACATTTGTCCGCCTGTGTTTGCATTTCTCAGGCTGGCGGCGTTCTCTGTTTGTTCTATCTTTTGAGAGATAGAGACTTGTATGCACTGCGACAGCTATGTAAAGTACATGGCATTTTCGGTTAATTTACATGACAACACGTTTCGAAAGTCAGTCAGTCAACAACAACAACAACAACAACAACAACAACAACAACAGCAGTAGTAACAAGAAACGACAACCTCAATAAAAAACGACAACAAGATACAGCTACACGTTATTGTAAGTAACTTGCAGATACATTCGTTTAGACTGTTACAACTGTTACCCGCTGCCAAAGAGTAGGTGCCAAAAGGAAGGGGGAGGGGACGGGGTGTCGAAAGGGCTTTGCCCACAGAGATACCCTACTGGGCCTCATCTGATGCGCTGCTTCAATGCGGTTCTGGGCCAGAAAAAAAAAAAACAATGTGCCGCATCTGCCAGATACTTATTTGTGTTTTTCATTTTGCGCGATTGTTGTTGCTGTTGTGAGACTTTTCGCAGACGCCGCCTCGTTTACAGTTACAAGCAACAACAATGGAGATAACAACAATAACAAAAAACAATGTGTGTACAGACTTTGTCTATTAGCATTGCTTTGAATATCAATGCGGTTTAAGCCCGCACTTGGCATCTTGCAACGTGCTTAACGTGATGTAAAAATGCATCTTTAAACCTTTTTGTATGTGTGCGTGCGTGTGCTGTGATTATCTTTGTAAATATTTATGAGCTGCCAATCCAAGTTGAACTGGTAGCTGAGCGACTCTGATGTCATTTTGTTGAGCTCATAGCTCGCCCAAAAGCAGCTGGAAAAGCTTTTGTCAAGGCGCTCAAGTTCAGCGTCTTTGGTGTTACTCTAGAGAACGACCCAATTAGCTATAGCTATAAACAATTTCAATTGTTGCTATTGCTGTTGTTGTTATTGTTTTCATTTTTTCAATTCAAAGCGAAACAACGCACATTTGACAAGTGATATTGAAGCCTCATTAAGACGGATGTCACATATGGAGCAGGCAAAAGACAGATAGATAGACAGTGCCTCTGTGTGTGTGTGTGTGTGTATGTGTGGTACTATGTGGTGTCAGTCAATAGAAGGCGCTCAACTGGCACGCTTTTCATATCAGCAACTTGAGCGCTTTTCAAATGGAATCGTAGGCAACCGCAGAGGCTGACAAAAACTAGTCGGTTTAAAAACTGTTCGTAGATGATGTGCTTCGGCTATCGATGACGTCTTTGCTGACATGTCATCAACGAACATGACGACTTGTGTGACCTGTCAGCCAACTTGTAATGTATTAAAGAATAGAATAGGATTTAAAGTGAGAAAACAATGCTGCTTAAGCCAACTATAATTTCCGTTCTGCTGACATCCTTGCTGACACGTCTTGCAAGAAGTCAGCCCTGACGAATATCAAGCATGTCCTTAGCCTCATGTCGTTGCTTTCGAATTTCCAACTGGGTTACGTACACAAGTGCAGGCCAACCTATATGACAGCAAAATGTCAAAGCGTGCTATCTCTTAACATCTATCTCTGTCACTCACTTCTTTCCACTCGCTTGCACCGTTGTCAATTGAACGAACGCGAATGCGAATGCATCGTGTGCCTGGTAATTGAAACTGAACGAAACAGTAAAAATATGGCCAGAGGCGAGAGGCTCTCGGGTATGAAAAGAGCAAATTGATAATTGACTTTGGCACAGGCTCAACTTGCAGTTACAGCAGTTCAAGAGTTGCCTGCCAAGTGGGTCAATGTGAGCTGGTGACAAACACTCAACTAGAGAAAAAGAGAAAGAGAGAGAGAGGGAGAGGGAGAGGGAGAGGGAAACACTGCAACATGTGCCACATAGCGCATCTATAAATATTTATAGCTGCCACAAATTAGTGCTGTGCTCGTGCCTAATCATTGATTCTTATTGGAATTCGACACTAAGTGAATTGCGTGTCATAAATTGGACGCGCTGGCGCCCTCAGTTTTTGTCAATGGCCAGGAACCGCATAGTTCTCTTAGCGGCAATTTCCATCCGCCTGAGGTTCGCCTCTTTTTAATTTAACGGTAATAAAAACATCACGCATACGCCCCGCTGCCAACGGCAATGCAATAAAACAAATGTGCGCCCCCGCCTGGCCAGGCAAAAGCTCAATCATTTGTTTGCCCCACACACACACACACACATACAGCAGCAGGAACAACGGTAAATGGCAGCGGCGACAAAGTGTCAACCAATGGCAAGAGAATGGAAGATGGGGAATGTGGGCATGGGGCATGCCACAGGAAGGGTGGCGGCAGACGCGTGGGCAGCAGCAGTCGCAGCGACAGCGACAGCAGCAGCTGCTGCTGCTGCATAACTCGCATCAGAAGATTAAAGCGCAACACGAAACCAAAAATTCCCATTCCCCATTTTCAAATGTCTATGCCAATGAAAAATGGAATGGATACCGTTGCAGCCTAACAGCCAAGTTATTTTTTCTAGCGAATTCAAATGAGAAACGCCAGAAAAAACAATTTAAAATACACTGCCACATATTGAATATTGTATTCGTTTATAGAAATTTGGTTTGCCATCATATTTGAAATACTGTAACCATAAAATATACATATCTTCGTTCTTAATTAAAAATCAGATATACATACGAACTGAATGTAAAAAGCGAGCTTTTAATTCGAACCTTCTGCCCAAAGCTAGTCCATATATATTTATTTCTTTGTAACTCCCAAACCAATTTCATTTAACAGTTTATATAAACCACTTTTCTTACACTGCCGCGCAGAGTATTCAAAATGCAAGGGCGTATTTGAACGAGTCTTTTAATATTCAAAACAAAAAAGCAAAAAAAAATAAAATATTTTTGTATTGCTGTTGAGAAAAAAAAAGATACACACACATAGATAAAAACAAAAAATATTGTTGTCGCGTGGTTTACACATTCAGCTGTTGCATTTGTGTCGTATTTGTTGTTGTTGTTGTTGTTGCCGCTTGCATGACACATATTTTTTTGGCTGTTGTTGTTGTTGTCAGTTGTCGTCGTCGTCGTCGACGTCGCTGGTTTCAAAACACACAACAACAGAAAGCGCTGAGATTGTAAAACTTAAATGAGAATTGAAATTAATTTGCTGCTGTGCGAGACTCGGCGACACTCAGCGTGGGCAGCTAAAAAAGCGACTGAAGGGGTGGGTGTGTGTGTTTGTGTGTGTGTGTGTGTCAAGAGTGGGGGCTAGTTTGCATTAGATTGTGTCGATTGCATTGCATAATTGCAAATGACGTAGAACTGCGTTCAACAGGATTTCATTCAATTAGCCCAAACAAATATGCACAAACATACAAACATTTTCTAATTGGATATGTGTGTTTATGTTTACACATGCTAATGCACTAGAGAGGAGTGTTGTGAACACGAAATTGGATAGAGAAAACACGAGATCGATTTATTCATTTTTTCTTTGCCTTTCATATTCGTCGTTACGAAATCTTCTCTTGTAAGTGTGACCAGCTTTGAGCACTAACTCAATCCAAGCTTAAGTTAACAGTGCTTTACAACACTGGATTTTGTGGTGCCAGTTGCAAAAAAAAATGATACATTTTTTTGCATCCAAATTTATTTGTTTACTGATTATTTAAAAAGAAAAGTTTTTGAATAATAATTATTTGTCAATATTAGAAGTATTAGAAATGTAAAAGTAATTATATCTTTATTACTTATAACTTTATATATCCATTGATACAGGAAATTAAATTAGTTTTACTAACTATACCTAGACTTTATTTATATATTGAATATGAACATGCACGAGCAGCACGCGTTCTCAGCAAAATAAAAAAAAAACACGACACGCGACCAATTCTCTTTTACACACACACATAGACATGTTAGTATATTAGTTTTTTTTATCTTTGTAGTTAACGAAGCGTTGAGTTTGTCATTGAAGCGCTTTTTTGGGGTTAGCATTGATGGAAACCGGAGCATGCCACACAATATTGGACAGAGGGAGCGCGAGGGAGCTGTGCAAGGTCATCAATTTGGTGGACATTTGAGACAGAGAGAGAGAGGGGGGGGGGAGTAGTTGAGTAGCCAATAAAGCATGAACAAAGTTTTGCGTAGCCTGTCAACAGTTGCCTCTCGTTGCGAATGCTGACAGCCGTTCAAATGTCACGCTCCATATACAAAATTCTACCCACAGCCGGAGCCAAGCCCATGAGTGGGTTTTTTGTGGCCACTTGGCTGACAAAAGCACTTCAGCCCAATACTAATGCCATTTTATCTATTTTTCTTTTTTTTGCAGCTTGTGCGTTTTTTGGTTTACACGTTCGTGTGCCCCTCGTTGCCACGCCCCATTGTGGCGTGCGCCCCAAAAGCAGTCAAGACGACTTACTCGATTATGAAGATGAGCTCGCCCAGGATCATGCAGCAGAAGCGAAGTAGCAAGTCCTCCAACTCGTCAAGGGTCTCGATGACCACTTCGACGGCGGAGGAGAATCTCATTGAGTCGAAGCTCTTCAGCTGGATGCGACTCTTTCGCTTTGCCTCGCTTCTCTGTCGCGCCGAGTAGACAATAATCAAATCTAAATACATATAAATACAATAAGTGGGCCCTGACCTAATAAGATAATGAAAATGCATTATAAATCAGTTAAAGTAACAAAGTATACAGATACTCGTGCTAGTTGCCGCTTTCAATTCAAGTTTTCCTATTATGCTATAAAAAAAACTAAAAAAAAATGAATATTTAAAATTAACAAAATCGAAAAAAAACAAAAACAAACACTTTCTAGATTCTGCAATGTAGACACTAAGAATTGGAGCTTCTTAACGTTTTAACCAGTTTTCATTTGTCGCCTTTACTTTTCACAATTAAGTCAATTTTTAGTGTAAATTTCGCTGGCTTTTCAATAAAAAGTCACGTGGAATTTGTCGCGCCTTTCGTACCTTTTGTATTGTAATAAGAAATAAAACGTATTGTGCATTTGTCGGGATGAATATGGCAAAACATTTATTGCGTTGTTTCTTCGGGTTAAGTTTAATAAACAAAAAGAACAGCAAGTCACAAAAACAAAAACAAAACCAACAACAACAACAAAGAAACGAGATATATTTTTGTAATTTACAAAACACAGTTTTTGCGTGTCACAAAATGAAAAGCAACAGAAACGTTTATGCAAAGCAAGTAAAAATAAATAAAATAAAAGAAAGTTGAACTAAAAACAAAAAACAAAAACAAAAAAAAAAGATGCTAAAAAACGCAGTACTAACAATAATAATACAATATACATATATGTATACATATAGAGGAATATATTTACAGTTTTAGGCTCGATGCGAGCAAAATGCTTGGCCAGCACACAGATACAAAACATACACATACTCACACACAACCTCGAATCAATCGCAAATAAACAGAAACAAATAGTTTTCCCCCCAAAGTAATTGTGAATTGCATTTAATCCAAAGATGTTGCCAATCAAGAGTAGACATATTTTAAAAATCCATTCAAATACCAACATAAAATATTGTTTAAACAATTTTAATAGTATTTTAATTAAACCTAACCACAACAAACAAACAAACAAACAGCCACATGACAACAAATATCAAGAAACATTTGCAAACATTAATTTTTAATTATTAATTAGTTAGTAAGCAATAAGCAACAATCGCAAACAATGTACTAAAAATATATGGCAAAAGTATGCGAAAACGCAGAAAATTGTTGACAACATATACAATGCAATAAATCGATTACGATAAATAAATAAAGTCTTTACGCATGTTATGTGTTCAATGCAAATAAAAACAATAATTGAAGTTTCTTTCATTGCACATTAAAACTAAGACATGTATCTATGAGATACTTTATCAAAATAACGGCTGTATTCACTTGGCTTAATTTAAACATTCAGCTGTAGAGGTCGCTTTTAGGTTTACCAAGCAGACACAGTGCTAGCTGACGAAAGCTGTTTGTAATCAGCGCGTGCACTAAACAGAATTTGCTCCTCTCCGTTGCCCACTTAAAATGTTAACATACCACAGTTTACAGAAGATATCGTCAGCCTAACAGATATTCCTCCAAATTCAAACGCGACATTCATTTAGCGTTTTCTAATACCCACTTTACAAATCTCTGTGCTTACCTTTTTATATTTCGCAAATGTCCGAAGTACCTTTTTTAGGCTGTTGATATTTTGAGAAATTTAGCAAGAGGTAAATAATAATTTTAAACACTACACACACTTACGACAGTCTGACAATTTACAGGCTAGCTACTGTTTTTAAACTAATTCAATTACAGAAAGTTTTCTAGGGTAGCTATACACAGCAACTAAATATTCTTGAATAAATCATATTTATACAAGTAAAAATACTAGTTTACAGTGCAAAAACAGAAGACTTCGTATAACATAGTACATAATTTTCGCAATTTGCGCATCCAGTTAAATTAACATAGAAAAAACTTGCACTTATCCGGACACAAACCAAAAAGAACATGCAAATTGGCGCTCTAAATTAAAAGCGACTTTCTGCACAAATATCGAAGCAAAACGATTTAAAGTATCGATAAGTCTGTGCAATCGCCAAATGCATCAATGTGAAATTTTTGCGAGACAAATAACAACGGGATTAAAATAAAGCAATCAATAGGACAACTAATGGATAATCGTTAATTAATGTTGTTAGAAGATATTGAACGTGCACCGACACGCATGTTAAAGATGTAAATTAATGTATGTACGTCTGTTTATATATTAACTGAATTTATAAAAGGAATTAATTTGTCCCGAATCTTTTAGAATAAGTGCAACCGACTTTTTGCGAACATTTTCCTCTCAATTCTAAATACTTGTTGCGCACGCTTGTCAATTGGCGCCATTTGCTTATTGCTCATTCGCTTTTACCATTCTTTTTGTTTAGAACGGGATGTGTAAACAAAAAATCGGCAAGAAAACGTAAATCTTTGCCTTGGAGCATGCGCGATTGGTTTTGCCGGCTGGGCAGAGAGTCGGCGAGCGGCGAAAAGTTCGGCGAGTGGCGTTTGCCGTTGCCGAAGATTGTTCGTGGAAAGATTTTCCCCATTTCCAATCCCCACCACATCTCTTGCCATGCCACCCGCTTTGAGTTTCCCTTGAAGATCGTCGGCGGCAACAAAATTGCCTGGCTGTCAGTTGGGGCGCTGATTCAGTTAGTGTTTCGTGCTCGTCGAGTGTTGTTCTCGGTTTTTCCTCAACAATATCGAAAGTTTTTCACAGCACAGTCAACTGCCTGCTGCCATAATACATACATATATACGCCTATATATACAAGTGCATATATAGAAAGTTATATATATATTATAAAGTCGAATCGAAGCCGATTTCTGTGTTGTGTCTGAAAGAAAAATAGATCAAAATCAAATAACGTGTTTAGTTTTCTAAATGGTTGGTTTAATTACTTAATTTTGCCCATTAAAAAAAAAACGGATTACATAATCGCAGCATTGTTTTTTGAGAAAACAAAAAAGAAAAACGTGGAAAAACACGTTTTCCACTTGACAAAAAGTTTTTCCCAATCATGTGCTAGATAAATACGAGTGCACTTAAGGCTTTTATATTAAAACACCATCAAATGGATGGCAATTTAGAGTGGGCGGGCCAGCTAATCAGCGAGCAAGGACAGGGGAGTAGAGAGAGCGGAAAGAGAGGGGGTGGGCGGGGGGCAAAAATCGAAGCATACTGCACTCGGCAATAGCATCTCAGCATGATTTTTCCGAGCGAAAGTTTAACGAACTGAGTTCATTTCTATTTTTGAATTTTCATTCGAAAGCACTAAGCAACCCAACGCAGCGCCGCCATAAGAAAAAAAAAAGTGAAAAGTCTGCATGGTTTTTCCGCTTGGGGGACATGTGCTACGGGGTCTGATCTATAACACGCCTACACTGTGCAAATTTTCATTTTTCAACTGGACATAAAAAATGTATATTTAGTGCATATTGAGAGCAGATGATAGACGTAATTTTTTTTTAGATATTATTTATGCTACAGTGTTAATTGTTTAAGAAGTACTTTAAAGGCATTTGCTCGATATTAAAATAATAATCAATTTGGCAGTTTCATTGAATTTGAGACATAAATATAAAAAAACTTCCTTTCAATAGGTAACATGGAAATTTTTTAAACATTTGATTTAATTTTGTTAGAAAGGCTTTATTTTAATTTGCAATTTTAGGTTAATTTAAAAAATGTATCTTTTAAAATATTAGAAAATTATAACGAAAACAGTTCACAATTCCCAGCTACTTTAACGAGAGCTTACTGTATCTGCTTAATAGCAAACACTACTCAAATTGTGAAATTGTTTGAAATTTCGCCAATTTCACTTTCAAAATATTTCAAAAATATTTATTTAGTTCACTTGAAATGCAATTAAGTCCAAATTTTTGCCGAAAGTCGTTACCTATGAAAAATTGGCCAATATGTAGTATATAGAATATATAGTCTATCTCTACACTATGTTTATGAATGATATCAGCCGAGTGTGATCGGCGTGTGTAGTATTTATGTCCTTGCCAGTGGCAAACAGCACTCAAAAAGCATTTATCACCGTTGAATGCGTCTTTCTGAGACTGGGAGACCTTCAAAATGCTGACAGGCAGCTAATCCGAGTGTTGTTGGCTCTACGTTCGATATTAATATTCATGCTGTGTAAATTATGTGCCACTAAAGTGTATATGTATTAAACATATTTTTCCAAATATTCTCTTTGACAACTAACTAAAAGAAATCTTAAAAAATTGCCAACTCGAAAGCAAAGACTCCCCGCACACACACGATGGCGATCGCGATGGCGTCAGCGCCAATTTTAAAAGTGGAAAGAAAGAAATAGCAAATCAAAAGAAGAATTTCGAATCGAGTGCGAAAAGTCGAATAAACATTTAGCCCACTTCCGTTAGAAAATAGCACAGAGAATCGATGCGTAAAGGCTCCGCAGACAACAGACGATTCTCATTTTCATCAGAGGCGGGAACCTCATGCCTTAGAATAGGTCATGATTTATTTCTATTTTGACGTAATTGGGTTGCTTGTTCAGGTGATCGTTTGGCCAATAATGCGCAAATTGTGACTGATGACGGGTACTTAAGAGACAACCAAACCTCGACGGTCAATTTATGTTTGGTGCTGTGCTGAAAAATCGGGAAATTGTTTGGCTGCTGGAATATTAGAAATAGATTATTATATAAGCTAAAGTGACTTTCTATTAGAACCTATATAAACTATGCTTCAAGTGATATTTTTTTTTTATATATACATAGTATATCTCTCTATCTGCATTCTCTCTGTACTCTCACAGTGTAATATGTTAAATTGAAGTGCCATCGTTAAACCAAAAAAAAAAGAAATAGTCCTGTTTGAATTCATAGTACCGTCTTAAGTAAAACCTATCGAAAGAAAAGAACCCTTTGTGAGCTGTGAAAAAATGTCTGGGCAGCAACCGCCGCCACCGTTTGGCCATGGACCACGTGGCTGGAATCCACGTGCTCCCAATCCCGCCTCACCATCGCCGTCGTCCTTCCTGTACCGTCCGCCCTCGCCGTGGACAACGGCGCCCAGTCCGCCGCCAATAATATCCGGACCGCGCGCCTTCGGCCATGCCATGTCGCCGGCACCGCTGCTGCGTGGCCAGCGGCCGCTGAACCACAACAACAACAACAACAATATGCCGCATCCGCGTCCACAATGGCCCGGCGGCAACCAATCGCCGGCGCCATATCAGCCGCCCAGCATGTACGAGCCGCCCGGCTTTGCCTACGGCGGTGGAGGAGGAGGGTCGCCAGCACAGCGTCCTTATCGACCGGCGGCGCTGCAGCCGCTGCATCATCAGAACTCGTACGGCGGACCGGCGACCAGCTCGTTCCAGTTGTCGCCGACACCGTCGCCGATTGTGTGCCAAACGCCCAGTTCGGATTTCACATACAGCAGCCGGCAGACGCCGCTGTCGCATCAGCTCCAGCCACAATATCCGGCAACGCCCCCACAATATCTGCGCCAACAGGGCGCACCACCACTGCCACCACAACCGAGACAACACGGACAGGATCACATTGATTTTGTGGGTGTGCCGCTGGAGCCGCCGCAGCCCAAGTCCTATGTGATCTATGACGATGAGGAGGAGTTTGGACCATCGACTGCCGAAATTATAGCGAACCAATCTCAGGACTACATCGATGAGAAGCTGGCCGAATATCAAATGACGATATTGCAGCTGCAGGGTAAGTCACTTTAATAACATATCTCAATCAGTCATTATAAAGTCTAAAAAGGCTCTCAGTCTGCAGAAGATATAATAATTGGTTTAGAACAATTATTTGTCTGATTATGATTTATGATTTATTTAATCAAATACAATAATTGTTCCCCTCATTTTTTGCTCACTTGGGCGTCACGATCTCAATCATGGAATTGGCCAATGTAATGCTCTCGAGTATGTCCAATAGTTTCTGTACGTCCATCAGACAGGTGACCGCCTCGGGAGCACCGCACAAATTCACCAGCTTCCCATCAAAGTTGACCGTAAAGTGTTTGTGCTTGAAGATGATCACACGATCGTACGGCACGTGGGATTTGTTGCGCTCCTGCAGCGGTAGCTCTCGGCGAAAGATCACGCAGGAGGGCTGATATTTCTGACGTTCACGTTCGGGTATCTTGTGGACCTTCAGGTCGCCCGTAAAGATGGTCAGCGTGTGGCGCTGGAGCACAGCGGGCGCCACCTTGTACAGGGTCACCTTGCTGTTCCAGTTGGCCGACGGCAGTTTCATGTGCTTGGCCGCGTTGGCCAACTTCACCAAGGGCAACTCGAGATAATGACGCTGCTGACGCGTCTCCGATGGCCAGATTTTTGGGCGAATCACATACCAGGTGTCGTAGTAGGTAGTCTGACGTACAATATGCCTGCTTCTCTGGCATTGTGAGGCATCAGGCTGAGTTCTGTTCGCATTGCCTGCATTGCTGTTGTCCTTGTGGGGCATGGGACTAGCGGGCTTTCGGAAGACAATAACTGCTTTATTGTTGACCAGTTCGCTTCTCTGTGCTTTTAACTGCTCGACGCGTTCATCTTCCTCTTCTGCGCTCAGCGGACACATCTCCTTGTCCATGCTCATTAGTGGCCGCATTTCCACCACATTTCCGCCGATTTCCCCATTAAGTATACGCTTCTTGCATTTAGGTGGCTGCTCGTTTTCCCCGTTTTCATCATCATCATTCGCATCCGTTAAAGCGTTGAAAAAAAGCTGCTTTAATTTTGTCGGTCCTTTGTCGATGTGGTCGGTTTTCTGCCTGCTTGGCACGGAAAGTGAATCAGAAGTGTTGCGGGTTTTTCTTTTTATCATCCTTTATTTCTATTTTAATTGCTATTGGGTTTGTTGACAGCCACGAATGAAACGTGTTTTTCTTAGCTTCTGCTTCTGCAAATTTGATTCCTTGACAGTTTTCAGCTGTCATTGAATTATCGATATATTTGAGCTTCGATAACTCTCTAATTAAATATCGATAACTCTTATAGAAGCTAACATTTAGCTTTTAACAGCTATAACAAAGAGCATTTGTTGATTGGTCTGATGAAAATTCAATTTTCCTTGACATTTACAGTTTTACATGTGTGCATATTTTTAAATATATGTATATATATTGTTGGTGATTCAGAAAATGTGTGTCATCTGAACTTGACCCAGTCGCCCACGTCGATCAATGCCCAATGCCCAAATGGTTCCCATGCACACAATTTCTGTGCTTTCTTTCACCTTCTAGAATTGTTTTATTTATTTGCATACCCTGTAAGAAAGTATAAAGAATTAATATAAAATACATATTTAAAGAGCAGAATTGTTTAACACATCAGCACATACAGATTTTTTTACCCTTTAAAAAGGAAAGCAGAGTATCTACCAGTCGTTTACTTATATAATTCCAATTCTATTTTCGTTGTGATTTTCAATCGCCAATCGCGCAAAGCATGAAATGTCTATTCAGACTATTTACATACATTTTATTATATGCAGGTTTTTGTAAATTCAAAGATAGACAAAATTCTACAAATGTCACAATTTATTTTGGGATTTCTGTTCAATTTCACCCTAACTTTGGCACCTGAGATTTAAATGTTCATGCTAAACACAAAAATGGAAATGTTTGTAACCAAAATGTATTCCAAAAATGATTAAATATAGTCATATTTAAAATTGAATGAATTACATAGAATAATTGATATATTTCTTATTTAATTACATACTTAGTTTCTAATTGAATAATTGGGGAATATAAGGTAAATAGGCTCATATAGAATTATATACAAATAGTTTTAATTGGACAGCTTAGTTTCTTGTCAGTGATAATGTGCTGGCCAGGCTAACGCAATCTGTGCCGACGCTTTTCTCGACCTGGTCGAGCGATTCCACCGATGGCGACAGCTCTGCGTCGGGATTCAGTTCCTGGTTGAGGGCGTACATATTGTAGCAGAGCACCAGGCGCGTGTTGAGTCCCTCAAAGATGCTGACCACGCTGGGCTTGAGATTGAAGAATATGATTTTCTGCTGGCGCCGTCGGAAGTCGTCGACCATCGAGGAGATGACCTTGGCGGCGGTAAAGTCGGCCGCATAGATATAAGTGCAGTCGATTACCACGGGCAAAGTGGATTTGCCGCCCGACTTGACGACCATGGTCCGCACGAATTCCACTGAGGGAAAGATCAGGCAGCGATCTGGTGTGATTTTGACAAACTGTATGCCTTGAGACGTCTCCAGTTGCTCCAGCGTGACCTTGGGCCGTGCCGAGTGGTAGAGAATGAACAGCTGATTGGCTGCTATGGCCACCAGGATGCCAATCTCCAAAGGCAACACCAGACAGGTAACAAAGGCCAGGACACCGGGCACCAGATCCGAGCCTGCATAGGAGAGAACTATAAGCTGGAGAAGACGCAACTGGATTGGAAGTAGAAACTCACGCTTGCTGCGCCACATGGGCACTATGATCTGGTACTGCACCTGGAATATAACCGCCGATATGAGAATGGCGGCGAGTACCGCGCGCGGGATAAAGCAAAAGTATTCGGTGAGAAAGCTGAGGGCCAAGACGACCACGACACCGATATACAGGTTGGACATGCTGGTGCGACAGCCGCTGGCATTGTTGATGGCCGAACGGGCCAGGCCGCTGTTGCTGCGATAGCCGCCAAAGAGGGCGTTGGCAATGTTGGCCACGCCCGTCGCGATCAGCTCCTGCGTCATGTCGATGTGCTTGCCCTTGGCGAAGGCCTTGCACACCGAAGCGTTCTCGAGCAGCGCGATCAGCGGCACGATTATCAGACCGTAGCCCAAGTGCTGCACCATCTCCACGAAGGACTCGCCGGGCACATCCGGAATGCCGGCGGTTGCATTGCCCGGCTGGGGCTCAATGGAGAAAGGTGGCAGGCCCAGACTTGGCATGCCCGGCGGTATATAGCCCGTCAGGCGGAAGGGATTCCGCCCACTCGTCTCCAGTTGCATGGCGATCACTGTGGCGACGATGACAACGGTTGCATTGCGTGAGATTCCCATGAACCATATCAGATTGTTGATGAGACGCTGCAGTTTGTTGCATTGTCTGGGATTTTTGGGTCCGATGCTCAGTCGGCCCAGGCTGCGCATCAGGAGCAGCACAGCGATGCAGCCGACGCCCAGGCAACTGTCCGCCAGGTGCACATTGTCAATATCGCTGATCATGCTAATCCAACGTTGCAGAAAGGATGCTCCGTCGCTGTTCACGCCCAGAATGTACTTCATCTGCGAGGTGCACACGATGAGCGCCACGGCGCTGGTAAAACCCGCACTCACCGGTCCCGAGACAAACTCCACCAGCGAACCCAGTCGCAAAGCGGCCATCGCCAGCTCAATGAAACCCGTGAGAAAGGTCAGCAGCACCGATCGCTGCCACGAGCCCTGGGCAAATTGATAGGTCATCAGCGAAGCGACCGCTGTGCTGCCAACGGTGCAGTCCTTACAGGTGCCCAGCACGACGTACACAAAACAACCCATAAATGCGCCATATAAACCATACTAAAAGGGGGTAACAGTTTTAACCAAGTTAAAAAAAAGAAATAGAGCAGAATATAAAAACAATTTTAGATAGGATTGTTTAAGTGAAAAATTTCCGATCAAACAACAAAACTGACGTTGGTTCACTTAGGTCATTTAGGGAAATTCAAGGTTAGAATAGTTTATTTTTTTTTATAATAAGCATTCCATGTTTTAACTGATTTGGAAGTTCAACTTATAAAAAAAACTAGCAATTGTTAAGTTTTAGTGCCACCCTTAGATATTAACATTAATGCGTCAACATATTTTATGGAATTGAATGTACGCATCTATTTATACCATAAACTACGTAACACAGTAGTTGTATTCGCTGCGCACAACAGAAAATCGCAATTTTTATTGTGATAAACAAGCTTCTACTTAAGTAGCACCCATAACCCATAAAGATAAAAGTTGACGGCGAACATATTTGCCGAGACACGCTTCAGCTGCTTACCTGAGGCGGCAGCCCAACGACGCCCGAGTAGGCCAGACCTTGGGGTATGACCGTAAGGCCTACAGTGAGACCCGCTATAAGATCGCCAAAGGCGTCGCTACGCTTGTACTGCGGCAACCAGCTGAGGATGGGCAGACGTTTCTTTAGGGTCTTCATGCGGCAGATGTTGCTGCAGCGGCGGCTGCAGCAAGAATCGCTGGAGGCACTTTCTTCTTTGGCCGCCTCGAGCTGTTCGAGACTCTTATACTTGGAGGTGCGATGATCTGTTATCAGTATGAATTCGGTGGAGGAACTGTGAAATTGCGCCTCGAGATTTTGGTTGAGTTCCGTTTTCTTGCGAAATGTCACTTCGTTTTCGAGCGTGGACATCTTAAGTGTGTTAACCGTGATCTTGTCCGTTTGAGAGCTGACTGAATAGAATTTAGATGGAACTGATATAATCAGGGCGATGCTGCGCTGCCTACTGCTGCCTGCTGCTGCTGCTGCTGCTGCGACACGCGGCTCTTATCGTAGGCCCCAACTACTGTTTGTACAGCCAATGGCGTAGATGTGGGAGCGGGATATAGGTTGTATGTTTCAGTTATCCGCGCGTTCAGCGGCTATATAATCTCACACTTGACGTTGACCAGCCCCCAGGGCCGTTGTTTGTCCAAGTGCCACAGTCGTCAACTAGTGCTCCAAATTTTCCATTTATCAAACGACAAACTGATTATATTATTATTATTGGGCGAGCAAATATTGATGCATGCCGATATCTTGCTAAGTGCGTTATATGATGGGCTAAGCTTGGATATAGCATAATTAATTATTCAAAAAACACCACAATAATTGAATGCGTTTGTATTTCACAATTCTTGGAAATCTTAAATATGTTATTTTTAACCGTTTAACGGCTAAACTATTTGGGATTTATATTAACTGTTGCTACTTGCCAAGTCGTAAAGGTTTTATAGACAATACATAATGAATAAATAACGATTTTTTCTAACATATTTAATTTTTCTCTTTTAAATTTGCGCGTGTAAATTGTTTTTGAAAATTTCCTTTAAATATCCCTGCAAAAACCCCACACTTAAACAGACAAAAGCTGTTTGCTATGACAAAAGCTGTTTGCTATAAGCAAAGTTCGTAAAATTAATGTAATATATTTACTTAATGCCTCAGCTTCAGAAGAGGCTAAATCAATTTTTAAAATTAAGTTGTGTAGAAATTAGGCAACAAAACTCAATTGTTTTAAATTTGCATTAGGTGAAAATCTTTTGAATATTGTTCAATTGATTGTCATATGAAAAATTTAATTTGTTTGCCTTACATCATTTTCAAAAGGTTGCCTTTAATGCCACACACAAATCTGATATCTAAATCAAAGTCAAACGCTGTGGTGATCACACTTTTCGTTGACAAGGTTTACGAGTATTAAAGCCTTTTGTTGATTATACGACTTGCATAGACGTAAGTTTATACATATGTACATATGTATATAACTAAGTACAACAGCAATGAGATCACTTTTTATATTGAAACGCAACTCGCTTGTGCCACGTCTATTGATGTATGTACATATGTATGTACATGGGTGATTTGAAAAGTTGTTTAGAGACAAAGGCGCTATCAATATGCCTTTTCATGTTCGGCTGATGCTGGCGCTGATGTCACAGGGGAAATGCCTTCATTTTGTTATTTATAAATTGCATTTGCCTTGCTCTCAGTTGTTGTTGCGATTATCTTGTTGGGCAACAAAGTTGGGAAAAAAAGGTGCCAGCACTCAAGGAAACTTGGGCTAGTATATATTTATATATAATTCATGTTTGGTATAAAATGTCGACTAGGGTAGCGACTATGATCATGCTATTTTTAGTGACTTTTGCTCGCCCTGCTTTTCTGGCTATTTTCAATTTTAGCCGTTTTTCACTTTGCTCGAACTTGTCTTGTCACGACGGAAAAGTGATTATAAATAAAGTTTTAAGTTTTTCGGTATTCATTTGCGTTTTTCTCGGGGTTTTCTCAATGCATATACATATATACAAAAACAAATGAAATTGGAGAAAATTGCAAAACATTTTCTTTGTAGCTATTTAAAATAAGATAAATGAAATCTACATAAGCTTGCGGGATTAGGCTATCTAAATTATTATTATAATTGGAAAATTAATTCCTTTTAATGACGTGGGCGCATTTTGTATGCGCGAATAATGTCTATATCTGCAAATAGAGCCGAAGCGACGCCCACGCCACGCCCACAAAGGCAAATGGCAAACATATGAAATACATGGCTAAAAATAGGTATTTCAAAACTAATTTTAATATTTTCTGCACGTAAATATCGGTCACGAAAGATATTTTCTAGACATATGCAAATGCCGCAATTCAAACAAATCAAATTGTTGACATTTCTCGGCAAGATTTTTAATTGACTTTTTATGACTTTTGGGTATACAAAAATATTTTTGTGTGGCTAATAGTTTTTATGGTTTACATTGCTTAATTTCTGAGTAAATATTTTGGCCTATCTTTAAAGGACTCGCATAACATTCTTTTTAATTGACTTTGCTTTTCAGTTATTGATCTATGAGCATTCGTGTGCATACATATATACATATATATATTTAACTTAGAACTAGATGAATGTCTGTATACAAAGCACTTTTAGCGCTTGAGTCAATATTTAAAAAACAAAAAAAAATTGGCGTTTGCCTTTCCATTAAAGTGAGCAACTTTATGGTTAGGTGCGAGATAAATAGAATAGCATCCAATTTATTTTTGGGCAAGCAAAAATATTGAAAAGTGCTGAAAACTGAAATTGGAAAAAGGAAACAATTGTTTATGCGAATATATATAGTTTTTGCGCAAACCCAAACAAAACATTTGCAGATTGATCGATATAAATATAGCCCACAACAGTCAGGGACGAAATAGGAAATTCAGTGGATACATAAACATAATAAGCTATTTTTAACATTACCAATGTTTAGAAATTTTAATGGTTTCAACACATAAGAAATTTATTACTTAACCATAAATAATGTAGTATATGCAACATTAGATATTTATCTATATATTTGAGTCAATCAATCTTAAACTTAATTTAATCCAGATTAAATATATGTACATATACTTTATATCAACACTTAAGCTTAAGAAATCTTGATGCAATTTCTAACAAAGGTTTCCTTAAACATGTTTTCTAAGTATTATTCGCCAATTTAAAATATAACGTATATGATAGCTAGCAACTAAAGACAAAGAACAACTGTTGCTGTCTCTGATTTGAGGCTTGTTTGTTTTTATCATCAAAATTACAGTGTCTATTCTAAGCAACACCTCCGATGCCCTGTCAAGTGTTTCCACTTAACATTTTACAGCCGGTCTAATAAAATTTACATGAACAATTGTTTTTGATATTCTTGCTGAGATTGTTGTTGTTGTTGTTGCTGACGGTTGTTTTTGGGTATGGGGTCGTCCAGATGTTGTTGCCACTATTGTTTACCCAATTAATTCATGTGCTCGGTGTTGTTTAATCGTTTTAAGTGCTTGTTTTTATGGGTTTCCACATGAATTGTGTGCAGCTTGTGGCACATAAAATAGATCTACTGTTTAGAAGTGTTGTTAACAATTCTTATTGTTAGTGACACCATCTAGAATGAGTTAAAGTTGAATTAAAATCATTATAAATAAAACATTCGTAGGCGACCTTAACTAGAATGAACGTAGACTTAGATTCGATTTGGAATTTGAATAGGCAAATTTGCCGAATGACAACTTCGGGTTGTAAGGTCAACTTCTAGTTTGACAACAACAACAACAACAAGCAATGCAATCACCACAGCGTGACGTCATTAGTCGTTAATGTATTTACAAAAATAGCTCCGAAAACTTGTTTGTTTAAATCATAAACACAAGCCGCACGATTATGTAAGCTGAAAATAAACATTTGTTTTGGTTTTGTGTTTTGTATACGTATTTTGTTGTTGGTCTCGCACTCGATCGCTTTCATGAATGACTTTCATAAATTGCTGTAAGTCGAGCTCTATTATGCGCTGACCCACATTCGCTCATAAAAAAAACGGTACTAAGTTGCAGTTTGCTAAAAACTTAATAGTCGGGAGATATATATGTGTTTGTATGTATATATATTTAGATATGTTTGTTAAATAGAAACAACCACCCGAAGTGTGTAATTGGTATTTTCTCACGCTTATGATGTCACACACAGAAGGCGTAAAGGAATAACATTAAAAGAGTAAAGCGCAATAAGAAGCAAAATGTACTTAAATGTCACCCATACATACAGACATAGTGAGAGGGAGAGTGTACCAGTGCCAGTATGAGCGTGAGTATGTGTGCGAGTGAGCATGAATGATTTATTACAATAAGAGCGTTAGTAGGTGAGAGCGCAAGTTGCAGTGCGTACATCATTCACAACTTTAGCACACAATAAAAAAAAGAGCTTTTATATGTTTCGGTATTTTCTCATAGTCGTAGGGCAGTTTCAGTGACGCAGTTTTGTAGCTGTGTTTGCAATGGGGGTAAGAATAATGTCAGATTGAAATGGCTGAAAAACTTAAGAAGCTTATTTTAATACAGTATGTCTGGTAAATAGGTAGTTTAGAGTTTTTGTTAAGTAACGAAAACAGTTTCAACTAACTGTTTGTTGTTATATTTAATAACATATCACTTTAACACTTAATAATAAGAACAAAAGTAACATTTTATCCCTCTGTTAAAACCGGCAACTGCGCCCTTGCTTATATAGCACAAGCCGCTGGTTCAAAGGTAGTACGTGCTGTCGAAGCAGCGAGCATACATCGCAATGCGTAAATAATGCTCTCACGTTCGAACATTCTCTCGCCGGCGCTTGCGGCGCTCTCGCGCTCACGTGCTCTCATTGAAACTTGAGCTTTACTACGATTACTATAGTCCAGTCGGAGAGTCTGGGCTGCTGCTGCTGCTATTGCTGCTGGTGTTGGTGTTGGGGGTCTCTGGACAAGGCACAGCACATTGACGACTCAGTATCGAACCGGCTTTCTACAACAACGGATTGGAAACGGAACAAATGAAATCTCAAGCTCGGCTATAATGTGTGTTTGTCCGCTTGCCGAAGGCATGCCATTTTAGTCTGGAGTTTTAGTATGTGGCGAAGTGGAATTTTGAATTTTGCCTAAAACTTAATTACATATTTTTCGAAGGCATACGAATAAAATACGTGCTTCTAAACCGGGCAACGGCGCGTGCGAAACTTCGTCGTTGATGTTTTGTTGCTGTTATTGTGCCATAAAAGAAGTATAAAAACCCGAAAAAAATCTAAAATCCAAAAAGCTTTGGCGATTAAAATTGTGTGGTGTGCTTTTAACAAATTAAATTTGAATTACGAGCGGGGCCAAAGAGTGCCTAAAGAGTGAAGGCCACACGGGGGTTGTTCCCGGCAAAAGGAAACTCTGTTCGGGGAAAAGCTATTGTTGTTGTTGTTGCGTGAGAAAAATCAATTTTGCATTTGCACTGCGCGAGCTAACCGACCCGAGAAGCAGGACAAAAGGACAAGGACAAAACCCAAATGACATTTTGGCCTAACGACAAGCGTATAATCAAACCGATGCTATCATGGCTGATAGCACAGATCCAGGCAGGCACAAGGACCCAACCTTAGATGCCGGCGCCAGTCGCAAGCCAGCGGCAGACGACGCCGATGTCGGCAAGGACGTGCCCCCAATACCAGCTGTTCGGCGTCGCCATGCGCATGAGCGTAAAACTGTCGAGAATGTCGAGGAGCAGCGTCACCAGCAGGAGCAGAAGGAGGAGGAGGAGGAGCTGATGGAAACCAAACAGCTGGAGACGTCTACAGTGACGCGCACGTATATGAAGACCATAACTACGTCGCTGACCACCTCGAGCAGCAGTCTGGAACACTTGGAGACGCCGCCACAACGTTTGCGCCAAAAAGTGGCGCAGTACGAGAAGGTCTGGTCCGATGGCACCGGCAAACGTCCGGCCGAGGAGTGTACGGACGAACTGCGTCACCAGCAGACGGACGACTACGACGAGGAGAATCCCTTTGACATTGATGTGCACGAAATTGAGCGTCGCTTGCGCGAGGAGCGACAACGTGGCCTGGCCGAAGCGGAGGCAGCCAAGCTGGCCTTCCAGCAGGTCCATCTGCGCCACACGACGCCGCCACGACGCGTCGAGGTGACCAGCGAGCAGACGCCCAGCCCGTTCAATGTCACCCTGAAGACCACCAGCCGCATAAGTCCCGGCACCGAGCTGGGCAACGTCGAGGATCAACTGTCGCCGTTCAACGTCACGTTGCGCACAACGCGACGCACCGTCAAAAAGGATTTGAGCCGTCAAATGGAGCTGGAGAGGTTCCTGGACGGCGAGCGTACGGTGCGCGAGGTTCAAGCGGCGGACGGAGTACGCACCATTATCACCTCGTCGATGACCAGCGATGGCGGCTATGCCGAGGAGAAGATTTATCGCCACGGCGAGGGCTACATTTCGCCGCGTGACTCACCATCCGGCTGGTCGCCCTCCAGCCTGTCCAGCGAACGTTCCAGCGTCACCTCGCCGCACAGCGTCGACTTGACAGCCGGCGGCAGGCGCATATTAATCAAGCTGGAGGATGAAGTGGAGATGACTGGCGGCGCTGTCGGCGGCTGTGTGCATGGCGAGCAACGCGATGAAACTGATGATGGTTCGGTGCGCGCACGCATTCGGCAATTTGGTGGGCAGGACGAGGATGCCATGGCAACGGGTAGCATTGACATTACTGTGGGTAGCAACCCCCGCAGGCGGCAGCGTTTGTACCAGCAAACAATACTCCACGAAGTGGGTGGCAACGAGCCAACGACGCCACAACAACAGCGGCCAATGCGTCCAAGCGAACTGTCATGGCAAACGGGTAAATCAACAACAAAGACATTGCTAACATCCACGCCGACTGGCACGAAGGAGCAACCGCAAGCAACGGCAACGCCGGACGAGGTGTTTAGTCCAACTGCAACGTGCCAATTGCGCGGTTCTTCCACGGAAGAGTCACGACAAATTGTTAGCCACAAAACGATAACCAGCACAACAAAAACAACAACAACAAAAACGCAATCCGAAAAGTCGCAATCGTCGCAAAAGTCGCGTAAATCAATCGGTTTTGGTGCATTGAGCAGCCCAAGTCCAACTGGGAATATCTCATTTACCGCCTCGCAAATACGCATCAGCGACGGCGATAACGGTAACGATTCCGATTCCGATACCGAGGGCGTGCCGGCCAGCAGTCTTGTGATTGTGTCCACGCCCACGCGCTCCACAACGCCCTCGTCGGCGCACGCTTTGAGCGGCATCGGTACTTTCAGCAAGAGTCTGCGCCAGGATCTAAGCCAGACTCAAGCGACACAAAGTCACCGGCCCAGCAACAAACACGACAACGAACCCGCACACGAACACGAATTCCAGGAGTTCCAATCCACAATGGCATCGATCAATTTTGCACGCAGCAATTCCCAGTACGACAGCCACATCAAGGAGAAACGAGGTAAAATTATCAGGAGTATTTTTATTTAATTATGGATTTCCTATTAAGAAGCAGGGCTGCAAAGTGCATAAGATAAGTCTTAAGTCTTAGTTTTAGTTGGGTTTGAAAGCATCTTGTTGACTTCTAATTAATGTCAAGTACTTCGATCATCTCAAGTGCAACTTATCTATTATCTAGTCTATGTCCTTCCTCCATTTGCGTTTGCTCTCAATATTCTGTCATAACATTTTATTTTTTTTTGCTAGTCTCCTCTGTTATCGCCTCGTTTTGCGAGTGATATAATAATTCACTTGCGAAATATTTTTGCAGCACACACATTTTTTGTTTTGTTTTGTTTTTCGTTAAACTGATAAGCTAAAAAAAAGGTAGAATAGGCAAAGTACACAAATTTTTAAACTACTCGGAGAATGTAGCTACCGATTCAGTATTTGCGCACTTGCCTTAAATCCACAAATAAAATTGATAATTGGTTTGGTTAGTAAATAAACATTGAATATTTATAAAAGCAAACAAATTTTTACATATTATTCGAATGTGTGGAGTTGAATGCCTTGATAATCGGAAAATTTAAAATCAAAAAAGTACAAATTATGTTTTTCACATATTTTTTAAACTTTTTCTGTGGAATATTCCGTGTACCTTGAAAATTTCATTTAGCTTTCTGCTGACGAAACAGACAACAACAAATGTTTATAAAGATTACTTACCCAAAAACAAAGCATACACATTTAGATAATACGAGCATTCTTTTTATTTAATATTTAAGTTAACACTGGTTTAATCTAGCAAAACCAGATAATTAACTTTACACACTGACAATGACAACAATATCAAGTGGAATGTCGGTTTGTCGAGTCGAACAGCTCAAAAGAAATGTCGGATAAGCTGATCGATCGTCTCAATAGAAAAAATTAATTTTCTGGCATTTATTTTTTTTATATATATATTTGTTATATGGTTTATAGGCATTTAGCGTTAATGTTTGACATCTATTTTTTGTTTGTGATGTGTTTTGCTATCATTAGTGAAGAGTTTTATTTTTTTGGAGTTAAAGTATTTTTAATACAGAATATAGTTAAAAATTTAATATATAGTTTCAACTTCCGAGTGAACAGTGCACAACGCTTTATAATGAGCCATATGAAGATAATTTTTTGGCATTTCTGGCACATTTTCTTGTGATCATAATTATGCGTTATTTTGTTATAGGATATCCGTTGGCAGTGCTGAAAAATTGGAATTGTGGTTAGTCGTGGTCATTGAATGTCAAGGTCAATTTGTTGGCGCTTGGCGGCTTCGGGTCAGTCTGTGTGTGTGAGTGTGTATATGTGTGAATTTACTAAATAAATTATTGCCCAGCAATCGATAAATTTTTGTGCCCAAAATGACATCATCAGGTGCTGCTGCTGCAGCGCTTCAACTTCAACATTTTGACTATTGTTGTTGTTGTTGTTGTTGTTGTATTGCTAAACTTTTACTTGGCAATTTATATTATTTATATGTAGACACACACAGTGCGTTTGTTATGTCTATTTACACTCAACTGTTGGCAAGCAGCAACTTGCTGTTACCTCTTTTTTTTTTTGTGTGTTCCTAGCCCGACAATTTATTGGCAGCCAAAAGCACTCGAAGCAACCACCCAAAAGAGCGTGACGGTGCGGAAGGGGGATTTGTGGGGAAACAGAAGGTGGGTGTAGGGGAAGCAGGGAGAGGAGGGGGAGGGATTGGGGTTAGTTTCGCCTGCCGCATTGCTGTCTCGTCTGGCTGGGCTGTTATGTGACCTCCTACTGGGCTCTTATTATGTTAAGCACAACAAGCAATTAAGTGTCTGATTGTCGCACTAAGTCTGTTTCCTCTTCCCTTACCCCCCGCCTAAAGTCTAGCGCAATTTTTATTTGGCTACACTTGCTTGTATCTACATATTCAGATTGTATCTACACATGCTCGAGTGCTGCTGACATTCATGCGTATCTATTAGTATTATACATTTAGATATGTATATCTGAGAGTAGGTGTGTTTATGATCTCTCACTTTCAATGCTCTCGTTAAACGGGGTCATTTTTGTTGTTTATATAATTGATTTTGCCAGCTTGAGGGTTTCAATTATGTCATTAAGCTAGCAATTGATATATAAAGCAGAAAGCATATAAAGAATAAATAATAAAATACAATATTATTTTATTTAATAACTTTTCTGTCAACAACAAAACTGCCCTAGAGCATCTACAAGTCGTAACCAAAATATTTCTCAGCTACTTATTTCATTAGTAAGTTAATATGACAATTAGTTGGCATAAATAAAGTTTGCGTGCGTTTCTTCCTCTTCGTTTGATTTGTTAACGTCAACGGTATCCTTCCAATATTGTATGTTCATATTGCGTGTTTTGTCTGCAATAAATTCACTAAGAATATTTGGCCAAGATATCGGTATATATATATATATATGAAGTACACCGCACGATATTCGTTAACAAACTCATAAGCTGTACGTCATGGCATGTCAAATATATGCTAATTGACATGCCTTAGCCCCTTTGGTCTGTGTATATAAAAGTATTGATTGGCCCGTTGCTTGGTTGCCTTTTATTGGCTTTTGGTTTTTGGGCTTTTCTTTGCACAAGTTGTGTGCAAGACGGGCTTAAAGTCCATTAGCAGGTCAATCTGAAAGTTGAGAGCTTAACGCAATTTTAATAGTTAAACGAAATTATTATTGGCAAACATAAATGTTAAATATCAGTTACTGGGTCAACAGTTAGTCCACAATTCAAAAAAGCTTGGCTTGACTTTTATAATTTGAATATGAATGTGATTAGGATTTGTTGACAGACATTCAATTCCAATCGTCAATGCTACATGAAAACGAAAATCCAAATAAATAAACAAAAAACATTTTAAAAAGCAATGGGAAAGAGCGATCTCAGTAGGGCATGCACTACTGGTAGTTACCCTATACTTAGTAGCGAATTTACTTTTTATTATATTTTAAATATGGTCTAGGCTATCTTTTGCTTGTAGAATTACATATATGTATACACCTTTTTAAAGTACTTTAATAGGGTATTATCTATCGCTTAAAACTGTCTGTCAAAAGCCCAGAACGATCAGCAGCCGTACAACTGTCCGTCCGTCCGTCTGTCTCTCTGTCAGCTCTGTCTCTGTGAGATCATCGTTGAATTATTTATTAATTTATTATGATGCTGTTTGCACGTGTTGTTGTTCTTGTTGCTATTGTTGTTGTTGTCGTCGTTTGCTTCGTTAGTTGCTGTCAGTATCAATATTTATTGTCTAGCGCTCTCAGCGTTTGCCTTAGCTTTAATTGATGCCTAAAATGTGGTTGCGACAAGTTGAGAGAAGTTGGCGCCCCACCGTTTGTTATTGAAATTGGAACCGCAATTTGTAAGTTTAGAAGCGAATTCAAGTTTACCCGCGTGGATTCTCTCAAGTGCGCAAACTTGTCGCAACTTAACCTATAAAGCGTATTTGCCATATTTGTTTAAATCTTCATCAAAGCAAAAGCACTCCCACATAAAAGTGGTCCAAAGAATCCCACAGCTGTTGTGCATGTGGCATAGAAAAAAAATTTTATTTTGGTTAGCTCGTTTTTTTTTGAATATGCGAAAAATTTGTATTTGCCTCTTCAGCTGCCCGTCGTGGGCTGTCTTTTGAAATCTTTTTATGGTGTGGTTCTTTCTTTTGAGGTTTCTGGTGTTTTTGGTTTACAGAATGCTCGCAAGTGCTTAATCATTTATTTGCGTTTGGCTCTGCTATCGCTATCTGCTGTAGTTTAGTGAATGATATTAATGGCAAAAATAAATAAACTTAAATGCTTTTTTATTTGGCATATCTGTACGAACATATAGCTATATATATATGACGCAACTCAGGCAAATGTATATTCAATAGCTCGGAGCTAAAATTTATGACATGTTGCGAGTGTTGGCAACCTGTGAAAACGCATTGAAGCGTTCAATATTATTCCATACGAGCTGCTCAGCAAATTGCAACGAACGTATCTTTTGATCTTTTTTTTTTGAAATTCTTAATTTGCCGATCACTGGTCGCCCACAGGTGGAACACACCTCACTGATCGCATTGAATGCAAATAAAAGTTTTAGCAACGAATTTAAACAGTTGATATAATAATTATATAAAAATAGCTTTACAATTGTATCTAAATACAGTTTTGTTTGGGGCGTTAAATTATTCAAAAAAAATACATTTTACTAACTAAGTGCCTTTTAAGTGTTGCAAAAAGCTGTATATAGAATTAATTTTGTAAATTTCACCTACAAGGGAGGAATATAGAAATACTAACATAAACTGAAGTTTTTAATTGAACTTTGGCATGATTTTGACAATTTTACTTTGCTGAAGTTAGTTTAATCCAAATCTTCCAGCGGACATAATCTGAGAAACTGAAAACCATTTAAGTTTAAATGTGGCAATGAATCCTCACGTTTACTAAATTTGCTTTATTATGTATGCATCCAAAATACTTTGTAGCCTTTTGTTTTTGGCGTTACAAGCTCAACAAACACTCGCAACAGAGTTTTTCAAGCAAATAAACATTTATTTATAGCCGCGGAAATGCTGCAAACTCATACGTACAAGATTTCCGTTAGCATATGTTTAATATCCTCACAGTGTGAAACCCCCCAGCGAGCCCCTGGCTGCCACAAAAGGGGGCAGATTTACAACATGCTCGGCGGTTTTTTTTTTGTTTATGCAAATGCGAAACAATTTTTTTGGGAAATCCAAACAATTGGCTTTGCATAAACGTAGATAAACTATTTTTACACATTATTTGCACATTTTGAGTGCTTGTAATTTCTTTTGTGTGTTTGCAACTAGGCCAACTCTTGGCCAAGACAGCTTGAAACTTTTACTTAGAGTTAAGTTTTACTTTTGTTCTCTGTAATAAACTTGCAGTTTGAATAACTTTTCTTCACGCTCAATAAAATTGCGAAAACAATTTTTGGAGATCGGTTGAACTTTTGCAACCTACTCAAATCTGTATTTCTTTTCAATTTAACTGCGCAGACGTTTTGCTCATTAGAGTGCCAGCAAAAAATTGAAAGAAGCAGTAGTTAAAAGCGTAAATAATAATCAGCAGCCGCATCATTATAATTATGATCATTAACTTACTGACTGAGTGAACCATTCAAAAAAAAAAAAGAGAAAAAAATAAATGTATACAAAATACCGCTGTTGAACTCTTTTTGTTGTTATTGTTTGTTTTCTTTTTTTGTAGTTCTTTTTTCCGCTTTTGAATAATTTATGTTTGTTTGGTTTTTAGCTTTGCCCAAAGGGTGTTTTTTTTGTTTTGTAATTTAAAACTACATTCAAGCAGTTTTAGCTACTTTTTTGTTTGTCGGTTAGAAATTGAAATTTACAAGATACCCAATAAGTCATTCAACCTTAACGCAGCTGTCTTATATAAATATATAGGGCCCAACCTAATTTTCTCCATTAATTGTTCTTAACATTTTAGACATGCTTTGTGTGTGGCTCATTTTTGTTTACAAATTGAAAATATATTTGCTTTTACTTTTCATTTGGGCTTGGACTGCTAAATTGTTGTAAGATTAAGAATTATAATTGCGTTTTTACGCTTAACCTACATATTCCGAGAACTTCGTGTATATAAATAAATGCTTTCCCAATTCGTTTTTCTTATCTCAGTGCAGGGTTAGACATTCAATTTAAAAATAATATGTAGTTATTATTTATTTGCTATGCCTTCGAGCACGCCTCAGAAAAGTTACTTAAACGTTTTTAAAGCAATTACACTAATTTACAAATATTGTAAAAAAAAGCATTGTTAATTATTAGGGCAAAGCAATTTCAAATAATTAGGTATTATATTTAGTTATGTATTAAAATGTATACAACATATATTTTCTTTAATGGTATTTAATCTTGAACTCTTGTTTTTTATTATGTTTGGGTATAATTTGTGTTATCATTTATTTGTTTTTCAAGTGCAATTCTTATCTTTGCAACAATTAGCGAAAGTATTTGCTGATTAAAAACATTAATGCATACACAAATTATGACTTAACAAAAAGAGAAAAATCTTATCAATATTTTGAGGTATAAATATATTTTTGGAACCAAACAATACTCAATGTATATATGTTTATTTATTCACATGCACGTTTAATTGTTAACTAGTTTTTAAAATTTGAAAAACGCGTACGATCCGAAAAAAGAAAAAACCGCTTTTGGCCGCATTTAATTTATTCGCGTTGCGTAGCTTTTTGGCAATCGAATTCAGGTTTAATTAATTTGCAAGACGAGTAGGTAGCAAAGCAAATACTTTTGGCCAAAACGACTTTATTTGGCACACAACAAAGCAAAAAGTAAATGATGTGCTTGTAACAATCTATATATGTATGGGAAACTGGGTAAAATAACACTTTTGACATTTGAAATTATTGACAGACTTAACGAATAGTTTTTCAAACATTTCCTTATTTAAAAGTTTTCTTGAGTAGACTTGAATTTGTTGTATATTTCAAATATAACTTGTTTAAAAGAAGAAAATTTAATATGCGACATGCTTTAACCAGTTTTATCTGAATAAGCGATTTATATAAGATTATATTTTTGTTAGGTGATAATTGTGTTGCCGCAAAGAACATTTATACTAAACACATTCCAACTGTGTAAAGAAAATAAACATTAAAATATTTACAAGTCATTAAAATACTTTTAAATTGTCACACAACGAAAATTCATTAGGTAAATTTCTGACATTTTACCTTGCGCCAAGTTCATTTTATTGCTTAAGTTTTCCTTAATTTAAGATATAATATATATATTTGTGTGTCTTGAAACGTTGCATTTTTATTGCTAAAATCTTATTTAATATGAGATATGTTTTTATGTTTGCTAAATAGAAATTTTTAAAAACTTATGCGACAGATTTTTCGACTCTTGCAAATTGCTTAACCTTGAACTAATTTCTATTTAAATAAGCTTTTGTCAACTATTCTGCATGAAAACGAAAAAAAATTGCGTCACCAGATAAACATACAATAATAAAATTTGTATAATTTCCATTTAATTTGACATGTAATCGAATTTGTCACGCATTGTAAATTGCTCCAACAATTAGCTTAAAATTTGACTTTTGAGCAGAACAAGTCTGTCAAATTATGCTTCAAAATTTTATTTGAACAACTGCAGAAATTTTCCATTTTCAAATGTGTTTTCTTTTATGAATTTATTGCGGCAAATCTATTTTGGGCGCATATTAAAGGCATGCGTTTGGCCAGCAGCCAGATATTAAAAAAAAAAGACCACGCACTCTTTGCTGGGTGGAAACAGAAGGGGAAACTTGGGGCATGTGGCATGGGGCATGCTTAGACAGCTGCCGCGTTTTTGACAGCCACCAAGCCATTGCTGCACTTTTCCAAAATTTAAATGAATCACATACATATTTATTTATTTTTCTTTGTCCATTTGAGTTTTTTGTTAATTATTTCCAAATTGCTGTTTTTTAATGCATTGTTTATTATTTCAATTTTTGTGTTTCTGCATTTAAATGAAGGTAATCATTAAAATTTGTAAACATTTATGTTAACAAATTGCAGGCGTTGTTTGACGTACAAAAAGAAAGGTGAACAACATTTTTATGAATGATAAATTTTGAAAACATACAAAATTATTTATCATACTGGTCGTCGCACAATCTAAGTGCAATGTGACCAAACATGATGTCATCGCGTTAATTTCAGTTAATATAGTTACACCTTAATTTACTGATAATTCAATTAATTTTTTTTGTTTGTCCCGACAAACAAAACCCAGCGAGTATCTACTTGCTGGGAAATGTATCTTATCGGTTGTGTTTAGCGGGTATCTTTTTTTTATAGAACTTGCCTTTTATGCTGCCGTCTTCGAGTATCGACAGTTTTCGCTTGTCTTACATTTAATTACAACAATACGAAACCGTATACACAATTTTCTTATGTTTTCATTTGGCATTCTCTTTTTTTGCAGAGGAGCAAGAACGTGTGCAGAAGAAGACATTCACTAATTGGATTAATTCATACCTATTGAAGGTAAGTTATATTGTCTTTCAATGTCTACCGACATCGGTTTAATCGATGCGATGCAAAGTTTTTTTTATCTACATTCTACGGCATTGAAATTAGCATATTGATTTGCATTGGCTAACAAACAAAACGTGCGTATATTTCGAATGTTAGATTTTCGAGGAATGACCATGAAAATAATTCGGCGTTTGCTCTAAAGATAAATAAATCTAAAATCAAAATGCGTGCAACTTTTAATTAATAAATTATATAATGTCTTTTGGATTGGCTTTTTGCCTTGTGATACTTTTACGTGCAGCAAATTGGCAATTGTCATTGCCATATTTCAGTTAGATGTGCAGCTGACAAACTGTCTTCTAGCCCACTTTCACCCCGGCCATCATATCCTTTCTAATTTAAACACCTAACAGCACCATTCACTTTGATAATTGCCAGACAGTCAAGTTGAATTACAGCTGACAACTGAGGCGTCTCCCGGTTGGTGTCGGGAGTAAATCTTTTGTTAGACAAGTTAACAGAATGTTGTAAAATATTTAATGCAATCGCAGTTAATCCTAATTTAGGCATGAAACGAATATAACGTATACTTAATATGGTCAAAGTTGTCTTTATATAGATATCTGCCAACTTTCTTCCTACAATTAAAACTGCATTTCAATACGTACACTAATTGCAGTCACTGTCTATAAAACCAATTGATGCCAAAGTTCATATTCATCTCCAAGTCAGCCCGCATCACATGGAATAAACTTAAATCATTCGGTTTGACTGCAAAGTTTTATTTATTGCTGCCACTTGCTACTTATAAAATCTTAAAAAAATAACAAATTTTACTAAGCTCATAAAATTTAAAAGTGAAAGGGGCACTCACCAAAAAAAAAACACACACCCACAAAATTCAGTTAAAGCTAGTCATGCTGATATTGAGCTGTCAGCTCCGCGGTAGAGCCAGGGTGAATGGGAGGGGGGGGGGGGGGGGGGGGTCTGGGGCACGACGAGAGATTCATGCCGCAAACATCGGCATCCGACAATGTGACAGGCGTGCGATGTTGCTATTGTCATTGTTGTTATCGTTGTTGTTCATGTTGAGTTGAGCGTATAAATTAGTTAATAAATTTTAATCAAATTCTGTGAACAATGTCCGAGCGGGTTTTCGGGTCGCCAAATGGCTGACTGACTGACTGACTGAGTGAGTGACGTAAGTGGTTCACCTTGAACTAAAATATGTAGTTGCCCAAAACTTGTATTTACTTTTGTGGATCCGCCCATTTTCACTATTTCGCTGAATACATCTCCAGCAACGAGAAGAAGTACAAATAAAGGTATCTATGAGATACACACACACGCTGTTAGGCGCAAATTGACAGATGCTCAATAAACAAATACAAATACAAATTTAATAAATTACTTTAAATTAGCAAGTCGTCGCCCAGGCAACATTCTAAACGTATCGACAATTTCATGTTTTGCTTTCGCTCAAATGTGCTAATAAACTGTTGTTCAATTGCGCAAAAGTAATAATATATAAAAAAGTGCTGTCATTCTGCATATTAAATGCTTCATTTCCATATTGCATAACGGGCCTACAACTCTTCAGTCAGCAAAAAAAAAAATAAAATATGACTTCAATCATCGATCTCATGAACTGCCCACGCCTTTATAAAGGTATCCCATTCCATTCTCTTGGGCTTGACTGTATTCGACAGTGATGCCAAGTTTAAAAAGATAAAAAAAAATACGTTTAAATAAGCAAAAAAGTAATTAAAAATGCTTTTTAGAAATAATTAGTGCTAATTATACTGGCTTTCTATTAACATAATTTAAATAATGTATATTTTATTTGTATAGCTTAAGCTGTTAAATAATGAAACATTGATTAGGGAAGAAATAAATCAGATCATTTTATGCTCAGCATAAGCTTAACAAAAGGCTAACGTTTTTGGACTGTCTGCTGACTTTTATATAATTTTCTTAGCCAAAATTGTATAAAAGTTAGATTGAGTAGGTGAAAAAAAGCGAAATTGGCATCACTGGCCGTGTGTATCTGCGACTCCTTTTATTGCCAGTCACTTTGTCGAGTGAGCGCTTTACGACTTCGGCTCTCTGGGGCCGTCGCCTTATCGAGTTGCAATGCCTGCAATGGCATTCAAAGCCTGTAGAACTGGTTTTTATGGCCGGCAGGCCGGCCGGCAAATACATTTTGTACATGTGCTTCGAGCCGCAAGTAGAAATGCCGGCTCACGTCTGCAGATTGAAGTTGTATTAAAAGATAGCGCATTAGACGCCAAAATGAAACGAATGTCGAGTACTGCTCCCAAGGAAAAGTGCATTAAATCAACGTGCGCTCTGAAAGTAAGTCAGTGGGCGTTGCATATTGTTGCGTGGGCTGCCTCGTGGATTGTTGTAGATTTTTGTGGGCTCTTTGCGTTTTAATGGCAGCTGCCGGGGCCAAAACTGTCCGGGCCAAGACCCATGCGGGCCACACATGCAAACGGAACTGTTGCTGTCATTGTTCCCTGGTCTCTTTGCTGTCATTTTTTTTTTCTTTATAGGCCAACGCATGTCTGCCTCGTCTATGAACTTGGCTTGCACGTTGCCATTCCACGCAGACTTTACATGACTCTGAGTCGCAGTCGCAGCCGCTTGTGGAATTTCTCGCATTCGCAAATTCCATGTACGTCTTGGGTGCGTGCCTTCAAGTTATTCTTAGAACTAACGCAGAGAAAAAAAATGGTTTGTCTACCCGTTTCCCTATGACTATGGGATGATAAATGTTTGCATAATGCTGAAGAAAGCTCTTGTAGATATCTATTTATATTCTAGAAAGGTATAAGGCGAAGTTACTCTTTATACAAGAACTAGATAAGTTTGCATACTAGAATTATCACTCTTTTTCTATTTTTTCTTAGTGAGATTCAAGCAGCTTTGTGAATTGTAAATAGTTAAATTTGAACGGTTTTAGCAAGACAAAAGATAGGAATTTATTAATATACTTTATAGTTCTCAAACACATTTATCTAGCATTATAAAAAAAAGTGCACA
The DNA here is from genome assembly GCA_004143845.1 of Drosophila lacertosa. NCBI lineage: Eukaryota > Metazoa > Arthropoda > Insecta > Diptera > Drosophilidae > Drosophila > Drosophila lacertosa. The sequence goes on from SCDZ01000020.1 coordinate 768,710, forward strand.
GATAACGCATCAACAGAAAAGAATCGGCAAATGACTCAGACACAAACAAATAGCCAAATATGACAAGACAAAAAGCTGTTGTAAAAGTTTGACACAATTGCCAGACAACACCATACAATTTTTGCTGTAGAGTAGTGTAAAAGGAGGCGGAAATACACAAAATTGATTTCGCATTGTAAGTAGCATAGTTGCACCAAGTTGCATTAACACACAAAAAACAACTTTTGCGACTTGAAACAGACAAAAACTTTTGCCGTCATTTGCATGTCCGCAACAGTTGAGACAAAGTTTTTCACAAACTATTCGCTTTGATTTGGCTTGACTTCTTGGGGTCGACTCTAGTCCGGGCACGGCTCAATTAAATCGTATACTCAAATTGTAATGTTTTGCCATGCGCTGGATTTCTTTCTTGGCTTTCCTTCCGTACGGTGCCATTTCCGGCGTAATGCCATTAACTTAAATTGCAATCTTTGCGGTCTATTCAGCTTAAATGAAGGCGCGTGCTACTCGACAATTTGTCGGGAACGACGATTTCAACTATTTTAATTAATTTAATGCATTTAACGTTAATTACTTATCTGCTTTTTTAGATGTGTCTAAGCGACAAATTTGACAAATTCGCCAGCTTGATTTGACTAATACAAATTGGCGAAATCATTTAATTTTTTGCGCCTCATAAATAACATTGATTGAGTTATGCATTCAAATTTCGCCAGTGCAGTTAATTTATCTATATATATATATATGTTTATGTTTCTGTATGGTGGTTCATTATGCACGCATTTAATGCGCTCATAAAAATCCCATTAAAGGCGCTTCAAAGCCGGTGTCGACGTCTGGTCATTTGGTTTTAGTGCTCATTAAATAATGCAATCATGTGCGAACAAATAAGTATTCATTCGTATATATATACATCATACATACATATGTTAACAGCATACATTTTTAATTGGATTTAATTTAAGCTCCAATATTGGTTGTAAATAAAATTAAGCTTCCAATTACACACATTTGTTATGGATAAAGGGATTCTGCGAAAATTATAAAAAGTCGACTTGGCTGTTTTTTTATTATAGAAAGGATTATATCTTATTTTACATTTTATGAATTTTCTTTTAGTAAGCTTTGTTCAAAGGGGAACTTAATTAAAAAATGTATTTATTTAATAACACATCATATATTATGCATTATTTAATCTCATCTTTATATAAATGAACATATTCCCAAAGAAGTAAGACTTTTGTCCCTTAAAGTCTAAATATAAAAATACCAAAGAATATGAAAAAAAATTCATATTATTATTACTTAAGTACTCTACAAATTTATCCTATGCAAAAATTTTAATTCTTTAAAATTTATTTGAAACTACGATTAATTAATAAACATTAAGTGTTACTGCTTAATAAAAACATTATCTTGATAACATAAACACTTGTTCCAATTATAATAAGACATGAATCTGTTTAAGCACTTCTTTTAGTATAATATTCAAGCTATTTTGAGCTAATAAATAATTTAATAAATATTTTCTAATGTTTTTTTAGCGTGTTCCACCGCTTCGTATTGATGATTTAATCAACGATTTACGCGATGGTACAAAACTCATCGCCTTGCTCGAAGTGCTGTCCGGCGAACGTTTGCCCGTGGAGAAGGGCCGCGTTTTGAGACGTCCACATTTCCTTAGCAATGCGAATACGGCTCTGCAATTTTTGGCCAGCAAACGCATCAAATTGGTCAATATTAATCCCGCAGATCTGGTGGATGGGAGACCACCAGTTGTGTTGGGTCTGATATGGACGATTATATTGTACTTCCAGGTGAGTTACAATCTACAATTGAGGCTTTTAAGTTATTGCCCAAAAACTGCACACACAGTGCACAGTTATTCACAAGAAATTTAAGCACTAGAAGAGAGTTCAAATTGGTTGCTAGCGGTACATTTTGTCACCCCTAATTTAGACCACACCAACTTATCAAGCACCAAAATAGCTTCTCACAATGCCAATTATATATGTAATTAACGATCTATATCTTCTTTTTTGTACTTTATTTAAAACCAAACATAAATCTAAAACAAAATCTAAATCTAACAAACAAAAAAAACACACAAGCTTCGTAAAAAGAGGCGGAAAAACTTAGTTGTAGTTATAAATTATGCGCCACAGGTAGGTTGAAGTCATTGTAAAATGTTTTGGTGTCTTACTTCGTACATTCATTTTAAATAGTTGAACTCTTCAGTTGGTAGTCGTCCCAATTATAAAGCACCCCAAAATGTATAATTTGACCATTCTGTGTCTGTCATCCGCCCCACAATCATAAGCTGATTCGTTTTATATCTAACTTTCCGACATTCACAGATCGAGGAGAATAGCCGCAACCTAGAATATTTGGGTCATGGTATTGGCGGTTCGGTTAGCTCACTCGACAGTGTTGGCAATCACAAGGCTGGCAGTGATTTAAGAGCTGAGAAGTGGAAGCAAGGTGCCAAGAAAACGCTACTCAACTGGGTAACAAACGCCTTGCCAAAGTGAGTATTAAGAGAATCAGACTTAATATCTGAATTGAAATTAATGTGCACTTATTCATTGCAGAGACAGTGGTGTAGAGGTTAAGGATTTCGGCGCTAGCTGGAGAGATGGCGTCGCTTTCCTCGCACTTATCGATGCAATCAAAGCGAATCTGGTCAATTTAGCTGAGCTAAAGAAGACCAGCAATCGTCAGCGTTTGGAAACTGCTTTCGATGTGGCCGAAAGCAAATTGGGCATTGCCAAACTATTGGACGCTGAGGATGTGGACGTACCCAAACCGGATGAGAAGAGCATAATGACATATGTGGCGCAATTCTTGCACAAGTATCCCGAACCAAAGGTGTGTGCAAATATAAAAATTTGTTTTTAAAGAGTGTTTTATTTAATTGAATTAAATTCTTTTAGGGTGCTACCCGCGACGAGTCGCATGTGCAACAAGAAGTGGATGAATTGCGTCGTTTCCTATTGGAAAAGACCACCGAGTACGAGCCGATGGTCATGATGAATTCGTTCCCACGTGATTTTGGTGAATATTTACTGGCACGTTCGGAGGTTGACGCACATTTGCCAGCCTACAACCGCCTCAAGCAATTGATTGAGACCCAGAGCGGTTTCCTGCAGGTGTCGCGTCAATCCTGGGATGAGATTAATGAGCTGTGGCAGCGTCTGCAATACCAGATGATGTACTGGCTCTGGCTATTGGACGCCGAGCTGCCCGGCGATTTCGGCGCTGTTGGCAAATGGCTGGCCGAGGCCGAAAAGCTGCTAATGGACAACGATATACCCAATGCGATGAATGAAGAGACTGCTGCTGTGATCAGTAGAAAGCTGGAGGAGCACAAGCTGTTCTTTGCCAATCTGCCGCGCATTGTGGCCATGTTCGATAATGCCAAGCGCTCGCCGCTGGCCCAACAGCTGCCATTGGAGCAGCTGCGCAACATGGAGCGACGCCTCCAAGAGGTTGGACCCAAGGCCGCCGAGCGCAGAATACGCTTAAAGTTCCTCGAGCACAAGTGCTGCCTGATTGCGTTCCTCAATCTGGTGGAGAACAAAATGCGTGGCTGGACCGGCAAGTACGGGCACGAGGAGAAGGTGGCCCAACAACTGGAACAATATAAGAACTTTGTATCGCGCAACAAGATCTTCCAGGAGTTCCAGAAGGCCTTCGTCGACATGCAACAAGTGGTCGACGAGTACAAGCGTGAGGGCAATGTTGCCCGCAAGGACATCAACGAAATTGATCGCTTCATGTACGACACAGAGGAACGCTGGAAGCGTGTCTCCATGGAGCTAAAATGCTGCCAGAACTCACTGGAGGAGGTCGTCAACTGCTGGCGTAACTGGAACCAATTGGCGCCCACCTGCGAGGAGTGGCTGCTGTTGGCCGAGCAGAAGCTGAGTCAAAGCGAAGACGACCGCTTGGAGTTCTTCCAGGACATATCCGTGTGGAAGGACAAATTCGATGCTTTGGCCAACTCGGCCAACTATCTGATTGCCTCCTGTGAGGAGCCCATCGCCCAGCAGTTGCGTCAGCGCCACGGCGCCCTAGCCGAACGCTTCGAGCGCCTGTTCGCCAATACCAAGCAATATATGCACGCTGGCGATATTATACGCTCGCGCCAAGAGTACAAGTCTGGCATTGAGCGGCTGTCGAAGTGGCTGCGTGGCGCCGAGAGCGTCTTGGATCAACGTCAAGTGCTTGGCAATAGCGAACAGATACGGCGCTATGGCGATCAACTGCAGCAGCTGGCCAGCGAAATCGATGACAACGAGGAGCTGTTCAAGACAATCAGTCGCACCTTCCAGTCGCTCATACAGGATCTGTCGCGTGACGAAGTCGACAAAATGATGAAGCTGCTGAAGCAGGAGAAGGAGTCGCTGGTGCGCATACGCGCCCAAATGCCCGCCAAGCTGCATCTGTTCCATCAGCTGCAGATACAGCAGGAGTCACTGGAGGCGGGCCAAAAGGAGATCCATCAATGGCTGAGCGAAGCCGAGCAACTGCTGGGCACCCATAATTTGGCCGGCGGTCGCGAATTGATCAACGACCAATTGCATAAGCATAAAACTTACTTCTCGCGTACCGTTTACTATCGCTCCATGCTAGAGAGCAAGAACAAGGTGTTCCAGAACTTGGTTAAAGCCGTGGCGGCCGATGATAAAATCGATACGGCTCCGGCGGCCCAGCAGATGCAACAGTTGAACGAACGTTTTAACTATGTCATTCAGAATGCCGGTAAATGGGAGCAACGTTTAGAGGATGCTGCCGGCGGCTGGAGCAACTTTAAGGATAACGAACGTGTCGTCACCGAGTGGCTGACACAAGCCGAGTCTATGCTCGTCGAGAAGCACATTGAGTCGAAGACAACGATTGAGACGCAAAAGTACTTCTTCGAGCAGGTCAACGATCGCTGGATGAACGATTTGGTGCACTCGGCACAGCAGCTATTGACGACGCTGCCCAGCCAGGAGCAACCGGCTGTGGTGCAAAGCGTGGAGCAGCTGCAGTCACGCTGGAAGAATGTCCTTTCCCAGGCGCCGTTGCATCTGCTTAAGCTGGAGTTCCGTTTGGACGAGAATGCCTTCTACCAATCACTGAAGGATGTGGAGAAGGAGCTGCAGCTAGAACAGCAGGCACTTAATCGAAATGAAGATGTTGACTCGATTTTGCAACGTAATCAGCAATTTCTGCTGCAACAGGACACAGTGCCCCGTTTGGAGAGATGTCTGCAGAATATGCAACGCTTGGCCCAGGCGCACAGACAACAGCAACCGGGTGATATTAGCCTGGATCAGGCCTACGACAATGCCAAGGCCCAGTGGCAGGTGATGTCCAACAGGCTGGCCGATATACGTCAGACCCTGCAGCAAATACCCGCTCAATGGCAGGGATACCATTTGAAATTCAACGACATGATCGAATGGATGAACAGCGTGGATCAGAGCCTTAAGAACATTGTTAATGAGGTCAACACCATGGAAGAGTTTGAAAAGGAGAAGGTTGTTTTCCAGGTAAGCTAAATGATAAACTTAAAATCGGCTTAAAATTTAAACTCCTTGCTAATATTTTAAATGCCTGCATGCAGCTAAGGGAACTAGTGGTAATTAAATTTGCTTATGCTTACCTATAACAAATATATGCCTGGAGAAACCTATTAATCTAATTACTTCTATTCGCAGAAAATCTGCCAAGATGCAGATAACAAACGTGAGGACATGAAGTGGCTGGTCAAAACGCTGGATTCTCTGCTCAGCTATGCCACCGAGGATGAGGCTAATCTGGAGCAAAAGAAACTTGAAGATCTAATTGCACGCTACAAGAACCTTATACCCACCATTGAGATAACAATGGTCAAAACGGAGGTGTTCTCCAAGTGTTACACATATCGACGCGAAGTGCACGAGGTTGTTTGCCTGCTGACCAAGGTCAAGGATCAGACAGCCAATATACCAGCACCCGAAAGTTTGGACCGTGTCAATCGCCTAATTGAGGAGCAACAGTATGCCATTAATCAGCTCGATCATCAGCGGCCACATATCATGTCCATGCTTCAACGTGGCCGTGATCTCAGCAAGGATGTACATGCGCCAGCCTTCGTCAATGCCGAGGTCAAGAATCTGGAGACCGGCTGGAATCAAGCTTATACCGAGACATCCGATAAGCTCCAAGCACTGAAAGGCACTCAGGCGGTGTGGAGCGAGTTTGTCGATCAGAAGAACGACATCTTCTCCATGCTACAAACTGCTGAGACCGAGCTGCGCGCCCTGACGCCACTCCAGACAGATCCCAAAAATGTTAGCCAAGATCTGAAATCCAAACGCGATCTGAACGTTCAGCTGCAGCAGGCATCACATCAATTGTTGCCTAAGCTGCATGCTCTGAAGTCGGAACTGGCGCCCCTGGCTGCCGCCGATAAGCGTCCCATACTCGAGAAGGAAGTCACCGAGGTTGAGAAAATGTTCTTCAATACCATGGAGCATGTGAAAGATCGTGTTGGCTACTTGGAAGACTACAGTGCCAAGTGGAACAACTACAAGACGCGTCTGGCTGAGCTGCAAGAATGGGCTAACAAAGTGGCGCCCAAGAACATCGAGGCATTGCAGTCTGAAGACCTAACACCAGAGGAACGCGTTGTCAAGGTGCAATCCTTTAAGCGTGTGCTGGGTGAGCGTATGAAGCAGCTGGATTTGTTGGCCGCTGATGCATCCGAGCTGGCACCGAAGGAGGGCAACGTTGCCGAGGCGAAGCGTCTCAAGGGTGAAATCTCCAAGTTGCAGGAGGTGCTCAGCGCCATCAATCGCAATGTGGACCATCAATCGCAGGCCGTGCAGGAGGATCTGGTCAACTGGCAGCAATTCCAGGCTGGACTGCAGCAGATCAAGCCCGCCGTGGAGCAAAGCGAAGTCAAGGTAAATAATATAGTTCCTAAACCTATCACACTTGATGAAGCCGTTGCCATGCAACAAAATGCCAAACAATTTGAAACACAATGCCTGGAGCAATTGGACAAACTCCATGGCATATCAAACATCAGTCATAAAATGTTATGCAAAACCAATGCCCCCGATGAGTTAGATGCCATGCACTCTCGCTGGACCGCAGTCCACGAGAATGCTAAGCAGGCGAGCGCCAAGCTCGAAAAGCTTGTCGCCAATTGGAAATCCTTCGATGGGGATGCGGCCAAGCTGGAGGATTGGATTGATCAGGGTGCACAGCAGATGGGTAAGCGTCCGGCTGTACTAAATACTCCGCACATTGACAAGCTCGAAAAGGAGCTGGTCAAGCTAAAGTCCTTCAACAATGAGATATCTCAGCAGCAGGCCAAACTGGTCGCACTCGGCCAGAATGGCGATCAGATTAGTTTGCACTTGGCACCAGAGGGCGCAGTAGCTGTCAAGGATCGTGTTAACAACATGAAGGGTAAATTGCAGAAACTTTCAGAGGCCACGCGTGGCAATATCAACGAAGTTTCCGATGCTATTATTTCGCGTCAGGACTTCAATGCCAAACTGGTCAACTTCTCCAACTGGATGGAGCAGCTGCGCAACCAGGTCACCCAAGTTGAGGAGATCAATCCGGAGCGCGTTGAGACTAGTCTGCATGTCATACACGCCTTGCTGCAAGAGCATGCCGATAAGATGCCCAGCTTTAATGCCATCTACGATGAGGTTAAGCAGTTGGCTCTCGGCGCTACACCCGAGGAGTCGAATGCACTGAATGATGCATACACCGCCCTTGTGGTAAACTATCAAAATCTGGAGTCAAATATGCTGCAAAAGAAGGCTGCCTTGGAGAAATGGACCGAGCTTTTGGGCTGGAAACACGATACTGAATCGCACTTGAACTATTTGAAGCATCAGTTGGAGAAGCCCGAGGGACCAGCTGTAGAGGAGCTTAAGAAGGCCATTGATGAGATCGATCATCTGGGTCAGGGTCTTAGTTACTGGAAGGGCCAGGCCAAGGAAATCGATGAGAATCCTGCTATCCAACTGCGCGATGCTCTTTCACGCCGTCCACTGATAGCCACACAGATTGTCAACGATGTTGAAAACAAGCTGGAGAATCTGAAACTCCGTTCGCAAAATCAGCAACAGCAGTTGCAGCAGATGACTGTGCGCAAGGACAAGTTCCACGCACTGGAGCACAACTTTGGCCAGGCACTGCAGGAGAATCGCGAGAAGCTTGCGCAGATCTTAAAACAACATCCCACACTTAACAACATTGATCAGATCATTGCCGACCTGGTGGCGTTGAATGATGCGCTTAAGTACCAGGCCGATCTCAAGGATCGTATACATGACGAAGGATCTTTACTGATGCGCGAGGACATTGCCAGCATGCCAGCCATCCAGGAGAGTCTTCTGGTGCTGGACAAAAACTATGATTCGCTGCAAAATGAAATTGCCGATCGCATACAGAAATACAATCTGATAAGTCAGGCCTTACGCGAGTATGCCGAGTCCAAGGACAAGTTCTCCAAGGAACTTAAGAAAGCAGAGGACTTATTCAATGCCATACCCCAGCAACCAGGCGATGAGACCGCACTGCATCAGGCCTCGGAAAAGACACGCAAAACAATGGAACAGCTGCGAAAGTCCAAAATGAATCTCGATGAGCTCGAACGTCGCGGCAACAATGTCGCTAAATTGTTTACAGCCATTGGGGAGCCGGTGCCTCAAGAGGTCCCCCATGAAGTGGCCACCGCTAAGCAGCAATGGCAGGATCTGCACGATAAGACAGCGAAAAATGCGCATGTTTACGAGACAGAAGCCGTCATTTGGTCACAAATTGAAGATGCCAAAAAGGATCTGCTGCCGTGGTTATCCGAAACAAATCAGGGACTGTGTGATGCAGCCGACAATTCAATTGAAATCGAATTCGGACCCATGCGCTTGAGTAAGTACCGCACAGAGTTGCCTTCCTATCAGGCGCTGAGAGACACCATTTTCGAGAAGACCAACGACTTGATCAAGATTAACAATGGTGCCGAGATCCCGGCTCTGAGCGTGCTCAATCAACTACTGGGCGAGCAATTCGCCGAGGTTGGCAACAATGCGGAACGTCTGAGCGCTGTGACTACGTCCTTTGCGGACCAGGAACAGGAGCTTCGCAAACGCACCAAGATCGCTGGCGAGCAGGTGAGCAAGCTACGTGAACAGCTGATTAAATGCGATGATATGTCTGGAGATAATAACAAGATCATGGAGCGTTTGCTGCAGTGTCGTGCACTGCGCGGTCAACTGGATAACAGTGGCAACGAAATCGAAAACATTAAACAAAATGTGGATGAATTGCGTAACTTGTATCCTACATTCAATGAGTCCATCATACCCAAGGAACTGAACAACGTCCAGAAACGTTACGAGGGCGTCGATCTCTATGCCAAGAAGATCGAGAGTTCCCTGTTGCAGTTCCTGAAGAAGTTCCATGCCGACAAAGTGGGCATGCTGAAGCGCATTATTGCTACCCAGCGCGAAAAGGTGGCCTGGTGTCAGCCTGAATCGACAAGTGACAAGTATAACTTGGATGTGAAGAAATCGTCGCTGCAAGAGGTCAGCAAGAGCATTGACGATTGCAAGGCGCGTCATGCGGAAACGTTGAAGTCGTTGGAGATGCTTAAGGCTGTGGAATCACCGCAGAACTTGGCCGAGCTGAACAGCGATGCTGCGCTGATGGGCAAGGAAATGCAGGCACTGCAGGATAGCTTTGATCGCATCAAGGGCATACTGGATGAGAATGTTGACCTGTGGTCGCAATACGAGCAGTCAAACGAACAAATCTCAAACTGGTTGCGCGATGTGGAAGGCCGCGTTAAGGCGGAGACAAGCAGTCAGGTTAATTTGCCCGAGGTGCCTCAAAAATTGCAAGAGCTAGCCATTTTGCAGCAGGATGTGTTGGCACATGAGCCAATTATCAACAGTCTGGAGCAAACATCGCAGCAGCTCATTGAAAAGAATCCCGAGGCGCGCATTGGTCAGTTTGTAACGCATCTAGTGCAGCGTTACCAGACCGTTGCCAAAAGCCTTGCCGGACACATGGACAAAATACGCAGCGCCCAATTATCAAATGCGAACTTTGCTAAGGCATCGAAGGACTTCAATGAATGGTTCGGAGATGCTAAAATTGAGTTCCAGGAATTGGCACGTATGGGATCGCCAGGTTCCTCTTCGGCCACAGCACAGCAATTGCAAACCATTAAAAATTATCTGAGGACTTTCGATAATGGTCAGCTGCTGCTTAACAATGCTGTGGACATTGGTGAGGGACTTTACCCGGCCGTCTCGCCTGAAAATCGCGAGCGTATACGGGCCGATTTGCGTCAAATGCGCGAAAAGTTCGATTATCTGCGTGATGAAGCCAACGCGCTGATGCAACAGGTTGAGGGCGTGCTCATTCAGAAGACATCCATTGAGGAGAGCTATACCCAAGTGTCGCACTACCTAAATGAATCTAAGGCTAAGGTCACTGCTAACGATGAACTCTATCCCACTTTGGCGACCAAGAAAGCCGCTCTTCAAAACTATAAAACACAGCTGCAGGAGATCACGTTGCACAAGAACGCGTTGAAGCAATTGCACGACAAGGCGGTTACCCTATGTGATGATGAGTCCGAGCGTAAAACAGATGAGTCCATACAGGAGTACAATACGCTCTCTAAGAAGATTTCTGATCGCATTAATACCGTTGGCAATCAAGTGGTTAAGCACGAAGCTTACGATCAGGTGCTGGAGAAGGCTCAGGATTGGTTGAACACCATCAAATCGGAGGCCATTGATATACTCAATGAAACCACTTTCGAGAAAGAGGGAGCTGAAGAGAAGCTGATTGTCGTGGAGAACTTGCTGCAGCACAAGCCCGAGGGTGACTCCATTTTCGATACATGCCATAAGCTATTGGAAACAGTGTTGAACCAAACCCATCCCAATGGTCATCCAGCGCTGCTGAAGGGCTTTGAGGAGCCGAAAAATGCCTGGGAGGAGTTCATGTCCCTGTGCCAGGATTCACAGGTGAAACTCAAGCAGCTTTGCTCGAAGTGGGATGAGTTTGACTCAATCATTGAAGAGCTCGACAATTGGATGAAAAATGTTGAAGCTGTGGTGAAAAATCAGAGCCTGAAGAGCACTGCACAAGCCAAGAGCGCGCATCTGAAGCAACTGCAAGACAATGCTAAGGATATTGAGCGTCGTGGCGCAGCGATTAACGAACTTATGGATCAAGGTCGCGAAATCGAAGGTGAAACCGATTTGAATCTGAAACTATCGCGCCTGAACACACGCTATCAGACCTTGAAGAATCTCTGCAAGGAGTCCATCGCCAAGTATGTGAACTATGTCAAGGATCACGAAAGCTTTGATAACGACTTCGAGAAGTTCAAGCAAAATCTACAAACCTGCGCCAACGAGCTGGCCAAGACCAATGAAATTGTTGGCGATCAAAGTGTGTTGCAGGATCAGCAAAACAAACTGCGCGAAATGTCCGACAAACGAATTGTGGACTCGACAGTCTTTGAGAGTCTCATTGATCGCGGCGAGAAACTGTACGGCCACACAAGTCCTGAAGGTCGTGAGATTATACGTCAGCAGCTGCGCTCCTTGCGCACTGTATGGGATAACTATACAGATGACCTTAACTCGGCCACGCACAAGATCGATCAGTGCCTGCTGCAGTTCAATGAATTCAGCATAGCTCAGGATCAGCTGACCAAGTGGCTCAAGGATGTGGAGAAGGCCATGCAGAGCCACACCGAACCGAAGACCACGTTGCAGGAGAAGCGTGCACAGCTGCAGAATCACAAGCTGTTGCATCAGGAGATCACCACGCACAATGTGCTTGTGGACAATGTATGCGACAAGGCGCAAATACTGGTGGATCAAATAAAGGACAACTCCCTGAATGTTTATCTGCAGTCAATCAAGCAGGTCTTCCAGAATATAGTGCAAAAGTCCGATGAAATACTGCACAATCTGGAAAATTGCGTGCAGAAGCATAGCGATCTTAACAACGCGCTCAGCGCTGCCAAGACCTGGATATCGAATGAGAAGGCCAAACTGCTCGAATGCGATGATGCCTACGGTGAGAAGGCAGATATTAAGCGTAAAATCGAAACACTTGGTCAATTGGCTCAAAATAAACCTCAGGCCATGAATCTGATTGCCGAGATCCGCGCCCAATTTGATAATGTAAAGCCCGTCACCTCGGAGAAGGGCATTGAGGTGCTGGAAAAAGAAATCGATGAACTGGAGACAACCATGAAGAGTCATTTCGATGATATCGAGGGCATCGAAGGCAAGCAAAAGGATGTGCTGGCCCAATGGGATAAATTTGAGCACAATCTGGAAGAACTTACCAAATGGTGCCGCAACGCAGAGGCTGTGTTCCGTGAGCAACAGCTCAAGTCGACGCTGCATGAAAAGGTTGAACAGATGGACAAGTACAAGATACAGCGTGAACTCATTTTGCAAAAGGAGAAGGAAATCGATGCCTTTGGGGATGCAGCGCACGCTTTGCTCAATAACTGCGGTGCAGATCGTTTAAAGACGTTGACAACGCAAATCACAAACCGTTATCAACTGCTGCAGGTGTTGAGCAAAGAGGTGGTCAATCGCTGGTCCAATCTTGTGGATGACCATCAGTACTATCAGGACAAGTACAATGAGGTTGACTTGTGGCTGCAGCCGATCGAATCGCAGTTGGAGAAGGTGCTCAAGGATGAGTCCACGCAAAGCTCGAATATACTGCAGGTTTTGCTCTCCGAGCGGGAGCAGGCCGAGAGTCTATTTGGTGCACTGAATGGAGCTGGCGAAAAGGCTTTGCCAGAGACATCCACTCAAGGTAGGGAGAAAATACGCAAGGATCTGCGTGATATACGCGATCGTTGGGATAAACTGGATGAAGGCATACGTAACTTGGAGAAACGCCAAGAAGCACAAACCGTACAGCTTTCCAGCTATCAGGATATTCTAGGCCAAACAGTGAATTGGCTGGATCAGGTGGAAAAGTTATTGCACAATGAAAATCCCGCCAGCTGGACAAGCGCACAGGAAATACGCTCCAAGCTCTACAAATACAAGGCTACCAATCAGGACATCAATTCGCACAAGCGCATCGTCGAGGCCGTCAATGAGAAATCGGCGGCACTTATTGCCAATGCTGCTCCCGCCAATGCCAATGAGATCGCCAAGTCTGTGGCTGAGGTGAACAAGCGTTACGAGCAGGTTGGACAGGATTGTGCCAAGCTGGTCGCCGACTTGGATGCCGCTTTTGAGGTGTATCAACAGTTTAGTGAGCTGCAGAAGGCACAGCAGGATTATCAGAAGAACCTGTGGGATCGTTTGACAGGCTACTCGGACTACTCGGGCAATAAGGCAGCTTTACAGGCGCGTCTGCAAAAGATCAACGAAATCTTAGATGCACTGCCTGAGGGCGTTTCTAAATTAAAATCCCTAGAGGAACACATCGAGCAGCATGCCAGCAATATACCAGCTCGCTCCAAGGAAGCAATGACACGTGATTTGGCAAATTTGCATGCCGATTTCGAAAAGTTCGGTGGTTCACTGACCGACGTGAAGAGCGGCCTGGAGAATCGCTTGCAACAATGGAATGACTACGAGATTGACTTGGATCGCCTGATTAACTGGTTGGGCGAGGCTGAGAATGCGCTCAAGAACTACAATCTGAAGAACTCCTTTGAAGAAAAGGAAGAGCAGCTGAATCGCTTCCAGTCATTAACGCAAAACCTCCGTCAAAACGAAGCTGACTTTGAGAAAATGAAAGATGACACCTCGGAGCTGGTACAAAGCTCGGGGGAGACTAGAATCGCCGTCAATGTGCAACAAGTGTCATCACGTTTCCAGTCCATACAGGCCACTGCCAAGGAAATACTGAAGAAGTGCGAGCAAGCCGTACAGGATCACGGCCATTTCAACGAAAAATACAAACAATGCGCCGACTGGTTGGCCAACGCTCAGGCACGCTTCGATGACTGTAGCGATTTGTCCACGGTGGCATCGCGCGATGATCTGCTCAAGAAACAGCTGGTCATCCAGGAGCTGCTGGCACAGCAACCCACCGCTACACAACTGCTGAACAGCACTGTCGAGCTGGGTGAGAAGTGCTACGGTTCAACGGCCACCGAGGGACGCGAGGCCATCCGCAGTCAGTTGAATGATTTGACCTTTGATCAGCTTTTTGACAATGTTGCCAGCACAGCGCGTAAGATACAGGATAAGATTGCCAAGTGGTCTGGCTTTGATGAGACTGCTGACAAGCTTAAGAGCTGGCTAGATACAGTGGAACACGAGTTGCCCACCGAAATCGAGCTAAAGACAACGCTCGACGAGAAACGCAACAAGTTGCAGTCTTATCGCGATGTTCTTAACGATATCAGCAACCATCAGGTGGAAGTTGGTAATCTGCAAGAGATTGCTGCCAATTTGCCTGAAAAAACAGAGCATGTGGATCAGATCCTTAAGGATATCACGGATCGTTTTGGCAAACTGCAAAAGCGCGCTCAAGGCTATGTCGAACGCTACGAGGGCATCGTGAGTGCTCATCAGCAATACTCCAAGGCCGTTATGGATGCACAGGAATTCATTGACGCCACATTGAACACCGTGCATTACTGGGGCGATCTTGATCTGGAGCAAACATCCCTGCACACCAATCTGGATCGTCTGAAGAACTTAAAGGCCAGCCTAGCAGACGAGTTTCCACGCGTGGATCAAGTGCGTGCCCTGGGCGAAAAGGTTATACCCGGCACCATTGATGTGGGTCAAGTTAATATTAAGTCCCAAATCGATACGACTCAACAGGAATGGGAGGGTCTCCTGGCGGCCATAAGCTCAACTATCGAAGGCATCGAGGCACGTTTGCAGCAATGGTCGGAGTACGAGCAGCTGCGTGATCAGTGCTTGGCCTGGATACGTGACACCGACAATGATTTGCATGCCATTGATCTCAAAGAGGATCTACCAAAGAAACGTGCGCAGTTGGACGCGTTGAAGGCACTGCAAGGCGATGTGCGTGCCAAGGAATTAGAGGTTGACAATGTAACCGAAAAGGCGCAAACACTGCTTAAGGGACCTAGCACGACTCGTTCATCTGGACCTGAGTTGGTCACGAAATATCAACAAATCTTCCACAAAGTCAAGGACTTGAACAATCGCTGGCAACAATACGTATCTTCGCACGAGGACTTCGATAACTCCATCTCCGAGTGCGCATCGTGGATAAACAGCATTAAGGAGAAGCTGGACTACTGTTCGGACATGTCCTCGATGAGTCAGAAAGAATTGGATAAGAAACTGGCTACCATACAGGATGTCATTCTTCTTAAGGACGAAGGCTCTGCACGAGTGCTTAAAATCCTGGAGCAGGCTCAACATGTTCTAGCAAACACGGCACCCGCCGGCCACGAAGCCATTAACAAGGATCTGTCCGACTTGCAGGATCTATGGTCCGCCATAGCGCTGCGAATTATAGACGTCAAGGCCAATTTGGATGATTCCATCACGCAATGGTCTGGCTTCCTCGATCAAGTGCAAAACGTGCGCAAGTTTAACGAGTGGTTGGATGGTCTGCTCAAGGAGTTGGGCGAGCATCAGACAACCATGACGGAGAAGCGCGCACAGCTCGATCGCGTCAAGTCCACGGAAGAGAAAGTCCGAGTGGAGAAAATTGATGTTGATTCCCTGAAGATTCAGGCCAAGGAAATGGTTGCCAGCGGCCAACAGAGTCAGGCCGCATTCCAAGCGCAAAAAGTGCTGGATACCTTCGACGAACTGTTTGCCAAGACACAGAAGCTGCTCTCAGATCGACAGGATCAGTATAGAGATCATCGACTGTTCAAGGAAGCCTACGACGATCTTGTTAGCTGGATAAGTCGTGCACGCGAGAAATTCCCCGCTCTTAAGCAAAGCAGCCTTAGCGATAAGCTAGCCATTGAGAACGCCGTACAGGCTACCGAGGCCCTGCTGAACAAACAAGCTCAGGGTGAACTCCTCGTCGAGCATTTGGTACACACTGGTGAGGTGGTTCTGGCAAGTACGTCGACGCAGGGCCAAGAGATCATACGCAATGATATACGCGCACTACGTGATAGCTTCGAAAGTTTGTTCCGCGAGATCAATCAGCAGAAAGAAAACTTGGAAGTTACCATGGTGCAATGGCGCGCATATAAAGAGGAGTATGAACGTCTCATGGAGTGGCTGCAACAGATCGATATACTTGTCAAGAACCACAAGTTAAACTTGTGTCCCAATCTGCCCGACAAGGATAAACAGGTGGCCGATATGCGCGAGGTTATGGCACGCCTGGTTAAAGGCAAGGACGATATCGATAGATTTAATGCGTCGGCGGCGGGTCTACTTAAATCACACCTGGATAGCTATGTCAACAATCAGCTTAGACATTTGGGCTCCATGTACCAGGTGCAAGTCAATTTGGCCAAGGATGTGCTAAAGAAGGTCGAAACGAATCGCGATCAACATCGCGAATACGATGCCAACATGAAGGCAGCCAGGGAATGGATAACGAATGCCAAGCAAACCATTCAGTCAGCTGGAGAGGGTGCTGGCTCTAAGGAGGCCTTGCAGCGTCGCCTGGAGCAAATTCAGGACCTGATTCGCAACCGTGAATTGGGCCAGAATCTGGTGCACACAGCCATTAATAATGGCGAAAAGATAATACGCAACACGCGCTCCGATGGTCGTGACGCCATCAACAATGAAATGAAGGAGCTGCAAACCGATTGGGATCGACTGGTGAAGAAAATGTCCACGGCCAAGGTGCAGCTCGAAACGAATCTGTTGCAATGGGCCGATTACAGCTCAAGCTACACACAGTTGCAGCAATGGATCACCGACCGAGAGGCCAAACTGCAGCAGGCTTGTGAACAGAAGATTGTCAAGTCCCAGAGAGGACAGCCTCGTCTGAGCAGTGGTCTAAGCGAACGCAAAGCGAACTTGCGCCAGACTAACAACATTGTCCAGGATATTGTCTCGTTTGAACCCATGATCCAATCGGTCACATCGAAAGCATCGGACTTGCAACAAGGCGCACCCGCCACGGAAATCTCCGACAAATACGAGAATCTAACTAAGCAGGCCAAGGATCTGTATGCCAAGCAGAAGAATACAATCGATAGCTACCAGGCGTTGATCGATGCTGGCAACGATTTTGCCACTTGGTTGCGCAATGCCAAGGAAAGGCTAAGCAAGTGCTCGGAGCCAACGGGTGATAAACAGGCGCTGGCAGAGAAAACACATCAGTTGAAGATTCTGCAGGGCGAAGTGCCCGAAGGGTCAACAAAGCTGCAAAATGCTTTGGCCCAGGGTGAAATCGCTTGCCGCACCGCAGAGCCCGAGGACTGTGCAATAATCGAACAGGAGGTTGCATTGCTACAGGAGGAGTTCGATGCTTATGTTGAGGCTCTCAACAAGGCCAAGGATTACCTGGAAGTGGGCATTGTCAAGTGGTCGGACTACCAGGATCAGTACACGGAAGCGCTCGAGTGGTTGACCAAGACCGAAGCTCTGGTACAGTCGTACAATAAGCTACAGGATAGTCTTACCCAAAAGAAGGTGGTGCTAGAGCAATTCCAGGGTCATCTGCAAACGTTGTTTGACTGGCAAAAGACTCTGGATCATCTGAACATGAAGGCTCAGGTGCTGCTGGAGACCTGCTCTGATACGCGCATCAGCAATGCGATCATGCAGCTGACCACCAAATACAATGCGCTGCTGACACTGGCCAAGGAGGTGATGCGCCGCCTTGAGATGCATTACCAGGAGCACCAACAGCATCACACCCTCTACGAGGAGTGCCAGTCGTGGATTGAAAAGACACGCGAGAAGCTCGCCGAATGCGAGCAAATACCCGGCACGCTCAACGAGGTGCAAATCAAACTGAATACAGTCAAGAATTTGCGTCAAGGCTTTGAAACAGGACAGAATAAGCTGCGCTACCTTCTGGAACTCAAGGAAAAGGTTATTATGAATACCGAACAGAATGGTGCTGCCAAAATACAAGAGGACACTGAAGCCTTGAAGCAAGACTTTGACAAGCTGCTCGTGGATCTGAACGATGTGCGTCAGAAGTTGGCGAATCGATTGGCTCAGCTGGAGGAGATCTTCAAGCTGTATAAGATTCTGCTTGAATGGCTGGAGGACATTGAGCCCAGTGTTAAGGCCAGCGAGGATTACTTGAACGATCTGAGCGAGAAGCGTGCCGCACTGGAGAAATTCCGTGTCACCCAACGCGATATCAATGGACACAACGATATTGTTGAGAAGATTAACATACGCCTGCGTGAGGACAACAGTCTGGACAAGAACGACTTTGCGCCTGGCCTGAGCAAGTTTGATGATCTTCAGGCACAAGTGAACAAGATCATTGAGTCGCTGGAGAACCAGGTGAACAACCATGACAAATACAAGCAGGCCTATAATGAACTGCAGGATTGGCTGCGCCGCACACGCATCGAGGTCGAGCAGTGCGCCGATTGTCATGGCGAGAAGGATCAAGTGGAGGATCGTCTCAATCGCCTGGGCGATATACAGGCCACATCCATGGAGGGCAAATCGCTGCTAGATGCCTGCGAGGAGCTCAGCCAGGCTGTCATTGCCACCAGCGGCAGCGAAGGCCAGGATAATGTTGCCCAGGAGACAAAACACCTGAATGGTGAATGGGAGACGCTGCAGGCGCTGTCACGAGATGCGCGCACCGGTCTGGAGACGTGTCTGGTCGCTTGGCAGACATTCTTGCAAAAGTTCAACAAGATCAATTTGTGGATTGTGACAATGAACAAGCGCGTTGCCAAATCACAGGAAGCCGATAATAAAACCACCGAAGATTTGGTCAATGCCAAGGTAAGCAACAAAAATCTCGTCAAAGCTCTCGCAACTGTCGCACGCAACGCTAACCAAAAAATAAATGTACTAAAATTACTCGCAAGAGTGCACCCAGTAGCAAAATTAAAGTATCTGTACAATATCTATTTATTTATATATACGTATATATGTATAATGAAATCTGATTCACACACTAATTCACAACTAATCACAATTGCTAACTTTTCAGCTAATCACTTGAACATACACTTGCAGCTAATCATTTTTACACAGACTAATGTCTAATGCCTAATATGCTTAATGTGCCTTTTAACACAACTCCTTCTGCTGGAATATTTAATCTAATCCAAACTTTTTCATAGAAACTGCTTGATGAGGTGCTGGCCGAACGGGAAAATGTCGAGGACCTCAATGACAACTGTGAGCTGCTCATGGAGCAAAGCGCATGCACTCGCATTCGCGATCAGACCATTGAGACCCAGGCCAATTACACCAAGTTGTTGACTGCTGCCCAGGGTCTGGTTGCCAAGATCGAAAAGAATCTGTCCGATCACACCGAATTCCTCAACTACAAAAAGGAAATGGACGCTTGGATCGAAAAGGCTCAGCAAGTGCTCAATGATTGCAGCCTCGATGGTGATGCTGCGATTATTGCACAAAAATTGGAGACTGTCAATGTAAGTGATTTATAATTAATTGAACTTAATGAATTTTTTAACACCATCTTTTAAATGACAGAAAATTAATTTCAAGTCTTATTATTATTTTTATAAACCAACATTTTTATTTATTTCAACGTAGTCATTGGCATCCCATTTGCCTGAGGGCCAACACTTGCTGGCCATGGTTCAGGATGCCTATTCCAAGGCGTCGAATATAACGCCCGAGGACAAGCAGGAGAAGCTACGTGAGCTGATGACCAAGGTGCGTGAGGATTGGGATGCATTGGGTCTGGCCGTCAAGGAGAAGCTGAGCGACTTGAAGCAAGCTCAAAATCGTTGGAATGATTTTGCAGCCAACAAGGATAGACTTGACAAGTGGCTGATCGAAACGGAGAAGACCTTAAAGATAGCTCCCGAAACCAAGGGCGAGCTGAGCGAAATGAAAACTTTGTTGGAGCGCTACAAGACGCTCGGCAATGAGCTAAAGCAGAAGGGCAATGATCTGGAGCAGCTTATGTCGGAGGCACGTGATCTGGGCACCGAAGTGGATGCCGTGAATCGGTTGCAGTCACGTTGTGACAAGCTGAAGAACGATTGCGCCGGCTACATCAAGGATCTAGAACAGGAGATGCTCGACTTCAATGCATACCGCCAGAGTCTGCAGGATGTGGAGAAATGGCTGTTGCAGATCTCCTTCCAGCTTATGGCACACAATTCGCTATTCATTTCGAATCGTGAGCAAACTCAAGAGCAAATCAAACAGCACGAGGCACTGCTGGGCGAGATTCAAAAGTACCAGACCAACCTGGATGATTTGAATGCCAAGGGCCAGGCACAAATTAAACGCTATGAGCCCACCACGCCCAGCATCAGGCCAACTGTGGAGTCACAGCTGAAGAACATCCAGGAAAGCTACAACTCGCTGCTGCAAACATCGGTTCAAATCAAGAATCGCCTGCTCGAGTCGCTGGCCAAGTTCCAGGAGTACGAGGATACGCTGGACAACATCATGCGCAATCTTGAAGCCTACGAGCCAATCATACAAACCGAATTGGATGCGCCGGCCACCAGCCTAGAGCTGGCACAGAATCAGCTCAAATGCGCCCAGGAAATGCAAAACAAACTCAACAATGAAAAGTCGCGACTGGCAGCCGCCGTTCAAGCCTGCGAGGCAGCCACAGCATCCATCAGCCGACCCAGCTCACCTTTGGAGACAGCCATGCATGCCATACCCGAGCGTGAACTGATGGTGCGCGCCAAGCTTGAAGATCTGCTGGATCAGGTGGGTTATACTTTGTATACACTATTTTGTTATAGCGTTGTAGCTCTCGCAAATTAATTAACTAAAGTAGAAATAGGCGAAATGATGGAGACAAAAATCAGTATTTTCCAAATTCATAAGATTCCCATAAAAGATAAAATGAAGAACTAAAATCACATTTACTAAATATTAATTAAATGGCTTTGAAGTATTTAAATTCAAAACAAATTTTTTGTTTAAAAAATTTTAAAACATAAATATTTATACATTTTTCAAATGTTCTTTTCCGAGCTTCCTTTGTTTCCATGAAATCGCGTTGTATTTCTACATTTGCAACAGCTTTTAGATTAACTTCTACAATTTTTAATTTGCTAACCCCAGCATCTTTTGTAATTTGATTTAATTTACTTTTATTTCTAACCCAACTCCAACTTTACCAAACTACAACCAACTACACCATCTACTACACAAAATATCCAACCAAACACCGCTCTAACTTTTGTTGATTTGCCGCACCGTAACTGTTGTTGTTGTTGTAAAAAACGCACTACCACGCCCACTTTGCCCTTACCTGACCTGCCCGCCCGCCCGCCTGCCTGTCTGCCAATGCTATGCTTGACTTTGCAATTAAAAAGCAACCGCCGTCAAATACTCAGAGCTCAACCGACGATGACAACGATCTCGACGTTGAGCTCAGTGATGTGAATGAGGCGCTTTTGGATCCGATTGCTCACGAGCGTATTAGCAACTATCGTCGCATAGTACGCTTGAATAGTGCACACGTGAGCAAGCTGAACGCACTCGTCGCTAAGGTAAGCGGTATCAGAATCTCCAACTCAATCGGTGGTGGCTTGGCTCTAATCCCCAATCTAAACTAATCTCAATAATCCTTTATCACATCAATCTCTTAATGAATGTCTAACTCTCCGTTTTGTACAGGTGCAATCCCACTTGGGTGGTTTGACTGCATCCGTTAGCGAACTGGAGCAACAGCAGAAACAGCGCGCCGAACTGCAGGATTGGGTTAAGAAGCAGCAGAGCTCAGTTTACGATTGGCTAATGCGGCCATGCAAACTGCGTCCTGAGGCTGCTCAGCAGGAACTTGTTGCTATGAATGATCTATTGAATTCCATTGGCGATAAGCGTTCTCAGCTGATGCTCGAAATGACAGGTTCATGTAAGTTTCATACCGTTAAAAACAATAATATTCCAATCCTGGCAACAACTGATAACATAACATCTCACCTATTATTTCATTAGTGGGCGATGAGGACACAGATCTGGATGACAACATTGATAAGCTGGAGTCCGAACTCATGGACGCAATTGCCAAGAAGCAGGCTGGCCAAAGTGTGATCGATGGCTATCGCCAGGGCATGCAGGATGTGCAGAACTGGTTCGATACATTGATCAAGCGCATGGATGTGCTGGATCGCGGCTCGGGCTTGAATTGTGCCCAGAAAATGGCTGCCATCAATGAGATCAAGAACGAGTATGAGCTGCAGGGTCATCCCAAGATACAGGAGCTGAAGGGCAAGGCTGCTCAGGTGGCCGAGGTCATCAGCAATTTGGATGGCCAACAAGTGGAGGAGCAAATGAAATCGTTGGATCGTCGCTTCGCTGATCTGGGCAAGCGCATCGATCGCAAGGCACAGCTGCTGGACGTGACCAATAAGGGTGTCGATGGGGCTAAGGGTGAAATTGAGCAATTACAGCAATGGGTGAAGCAGCAAATCGATGAGCTGCAAGCACCAGCTGCACTTGGTTTCTCCCCCAAAGATGCCGAGGCGCGTCAGCAGAAAATCAAGAGCCTGATGAAGGATGCCGAGGCGAAGCAATCGCTGGCCGATGTGCTGGACAAGCGCATTGCCAACATGCAGCCCGAATTGGAGTCGGCGGAATACGCCCAACTGGAGTCGGCTCTGCGTAATCTGAATAGTGAGAATCGTAACTTGTCCGGTGTGCTTAAGGCGGAATTGGATCGCGCACTGGAGGCAAGCAAAGCACGCAAATCGCTTGAGAATGATCTGGATAAGGCACGTCAATGGCTGAAGGCCAAAATCTCTGAAGTGCGTAAGTTGCCGGTGTATCATCCACTGACCTCCACTGAGATTGAGAAGAAAATCCAGGAGAACAAGAAATACGACGATGATGCCAAGCAATTTAACGATAGCGTCTTGAGTGATGTACAACGCCAAGCGGCGAACATCATGAAGGATTGCCCCGACGCGGACAAGGCGGCACTCCAGCAGATTCTCGATGAAATTGCCGCAGACTATCAGACGCTCAAGGACGAGAGCGGCAAGCGTGGCAAGTCCCTGGATGACTTGCTGCTGGGACGCAAGGCCTTTGAGGATTCGATGAAGAAGATGGGCGACTGGCTGAACGAAATGGAAACCGCAACCGAAGGTGATCTGCGCACCACAAGTCTGCCCGTGCTGGAGGAACAGCTGGCGCACTACAAGAAGCTGATGCAGAATGCCGACAATATGGGCGGCCTGATCAACGATGTGTCCGAGCAGGGCAAGAGCATTTTGCCCACGCTGAGCAATGCCGACAAGCTGAAGCTCAACGATGACATCAAGAACATGAAGGATCGCTATGGACGCATCAAGCAGACAATCGATGATCGTGCCAACACTCTGGGCGATCACATCAAGAAGTACAAGGATGCAAAGAACAGGCTCGCCGATTGCAGTCAATTCCTGGGCACTATTCAGCAGCGAATGCGTGAACTGAATCGTCCGATTGGATCCAGAATTGAGGATGTGCAGGATTTGTTGGGTGCCTATGAGGGCATATTGAAGGAGCTAAAGGACAGCAAACACAAAATGGGCGACATGCAAATGGATGATCTGCCCGAATTGCAAAGCATTCTCACACAGCAGGACGATATGATCAAATTGATTGAGGATCAGTTGGCGCATCTGCGTCAGCTGCTGCTGCTGCGCGAACAATTTATAGCGCTGATCAATGAGATCATCGCCTTCATCATGAAGTACACCGATGTCATCATTGACATTGAGAACTCCCCGGATAGCCTCGAGGATAAGATCAACAAATACGATGATGTTATTGTAAAGATACAGGAATGCGAGGGTCTGTTGGCCTCGGCCAACGACAAGGGCCAGAAGATTGCCTCTGAGGGCAATGCTGCAGACAAAAACAGCATCACCGAGCAACTGCAATCCCTGAAGAATCAATTGCAGAATCTGCGCAAGGCCGTCGAGTCGCAGCGCCAGAAGCATCAACTGCAACTCGAATCCCACAAGAAGATGGCTGCCGATCTGAGCGAAATTCTCGACTGGCTGCACAACAACGAGGGCATTGCCAAGTCGCGACCTCTGCTTGACCGCGATCCCGAGTCTGTGGAACGTGAGCTGCAGAAGCATCACGCTCTGAGCAAGGAAATCGAGGGTCAACTGCAAAAGTTCAACAAAATCAACGAGAGCGTCAAGACGGATGTGGGCATGCCCAGTTCACTGCTGGAAATGCTGTCCGAGGGTCGGTCACTGGTTGCCTCGCTGCCACATGAGCTGGAGGAGCGCGAAAAGTATTTGAAGAACAATCGCGACTCGCGGCTGGAGTACATGCAGCTGGTGGCCAAGTTCAATGATTGGGTGCACGAGGCCGAGCTGCGTTTGCAGAATAGCCAGCACGGCATTGACTACGAGCACCTCATGCACGACCTGGACGAGCACAAGATCTTCTTTGGCAATGAGGCGCCCATACGCAACCTGGTGCACAAGCAGATCCAGGAGGCATCCGATAAGATTTGGTCCTCGCTGAACAGCTACGAACAGACCGAGCTGTCGTCCGAGCTGGCACAGTTCCAAACCAAATTGGCGAACACCCTGGCCAATGCCAAGACCCAGCAAAGCGAACTTGAGAAGGAGGCGGAACGCTGGCGTGAATATCAACAGTCCATCGATCGCGTCAAGGCCACAATTGAGCGCACCAAATTCAACGACGAGCCCGTTCAGAATTTGGCCGGCCTGCACTTTAATATTCAGAAGTTGTCCCATGCCATCGGCAATGTACAGGTGAGTTAATAAAAAAGCCGTAAAGTATTTGAATCTCCTCTATCCCAGTATATAAGACATTATACATAATATATAAACTTTTATCATATCTTATTTATGTTGGTTTCTAATAATAGATATACTATCAATATATAGCTTATATATGCAGAGGCATTTATTTTATCGATCTATTTAGTTTTAGATTCTTAATTATTTCTTTACTTAAATCTGACAGCCGAATTCTAAGACGAAGCTTATAAAATTGAATGAGGAATGTCGTTTTCGTCATTCGATTAAGCCTATTATTAATTCTGCGTTTAAATTTGTCAGCTTATTTAAAAATTCTAATATTTTCAAATTCACAAGAATAAAAGAATTTTTCAAGTAGTTGCTCAGAGCTCGCTACTTTGTGCAATGGTATTCATCAATACGTACATAAAGCAGTTTACAGCATTTATCTAATGAGTCAGAATCGTAAAGCCTTTGTATTCAAATGGATTAATTAAAAAGACTTTTTTTTGTATTCATTTGGAACCCTCTTATACATATTTATGTGTACATGATCAGCGAAGACCTGTTTTAAGTGTGACACAAGGCATATCTTTCATAAGACTGCAAAACGAGAATATGTATCTGCAACATGAAATGAGAATGTATCTGCAGTCGCGATGACTTTCACACAGAGTGCAATCTTTGGTCGCATACAAAATTTTACCGGCCGGCCGGCAAAAGCAGTCAGCGCTAAATTGTCTGCTCTTCAGCAATTGCTTTCTCTTATGCACTCTTTTGCGTGCGCTCTCCCTCTCTTTCTATCTTTTGCTCTTACATTTGAGCGCACTTTAAATTGGTTGTTTACTTTCGTAATGTCTCAGGATTTTACCTTGAAAACTTATTAATGAGTTAATCTTTTAACCTGCACTTATTCAGCTTATCAGCGACTATATTCAGACTGTCAAACATAGCGCAGACAAAACACGTATGCTTAATACATATGTATGTACATATGCTTAAGGCCAGCTGTTTGCAGTGTTGTTCTTGTTGTTGTCGTTATTGAGTTCAGTTCATGACATCATCAGCAGTAGCTACAGTCGCAAATTTACAGAGAATAAACCAGTTTGTCGCTAGGGATGCGCAATCAATAAAACTTTAAATAGTTGAAAGTATAAAAATTGAGGTAGTCTGAAAGGTTTCACATACAAATAAAGAGAAATAACGCTGTTAAATAAATTGTGTAAGAAACAATTTAAGTTTCATTTTAGCCAAAAAGCAACTCATTTAATTTAAAAAAATTTCATTAGTCATTAAAAAAGCTCTTTTTTATATATATTACAAATAATAACAATTGATTGTACTACGCTCTTTGCCCAGCCCTTTTTGCAACCACGTTGTGTGGAATCAACAAACACATGTTTAGCAGCTTTTTTGAGCGGAGCGAGCTTTAAGAGAATCGCACTTCAAGTGGCGGCTCTCAGTGGACAGCTGTTTTGTTGTTGCAGGGCATGCCGGCTTGTAGATTGTGACGGTGGCGTATGCGTGATGTTTGAGTGACGGTGTATTGGTGAGCAGTGTGACGCAGCCAAGAGCGAATTATTGCCCCGACACAGCCCACGCCTAGGGCCACCCAAAGCACCGCCCTCCCCCCACCGGCCGAAAACGTGTTCTTTTGACATTTTTGCGCTTGTCTTGTCCCCCGCCACTCTTTCGGCATTGGCTCTCTCTCACTCTCTTATTAGGCGAACTCTCTCGCTATACTGTGCTCGCTCTCTTAGTCGATTCTAACTCGTGCTTGGGCATACGCTGTGTTGTTTTGTGAAATTCACTTCTAGTTGAGACGTTTATCTGTGCGGTTGTCTGTGCTTTATATTAAGCGGTTTATAGCGTGAAGAAACAGCAACAAAGCAAAAGCAAAGCAATAAGAGGAAGAACCAAAAAAAAAACAAAAAAGAAGAAAAAAAAATACATAGTGTTATTTTTGTTTTCGTGAGCAGCTTTGCTAAATTTGAATTACTTGTTTCGTTCGACCGTTCTAATAAAAATACCATGTGCTTGAAAAGCGCAAATTGAAAGAGAGAAGAAGCAGACGAATTAAAAAGCTAACGTCATCAACAAACACCAATAGAAGAGCAGGAAATCTATTAAAGAAATACATACACTTACACATATATATGTATATATGTATATATATATTTGTTTAACAATAAAGATACTTTCGAGTGCTACAATTAGCAAGTGCGACAAAAATTAAAAAAGGAAAAAGAAAAATAAACGCGTGTACTTCTCTCTGTGTGTGTGTGTGTCGAGGTGAGGAATAAGAAATAGTCGAGAGCAGCAGCTTGTGCCACATGCTGCACACGCATATGTCAAAGTTGAACGGGACTTTCTCAAAGCAAATATTATCGAAAAAGTAAAGTAGGCGTTACACGAACAGCTTGAACAATAAATTTGATTTTCAAAAAAAAAACATATATATACATATATATAGTACATAGGAAACTTTATACATGCATATATATTTATATATAGATAGATATATAGATTTTACATATGTATATACCTACAACATTTCTAGTACATACGTTTATATTGTGCGGAGCAAGGAGGTGTCCTGAAAAGAAACCTGCTGGCGCAAGTCAAAATTACAAATTTCATGTTAATTGTTAAGCAGTTGTTGTTGCTAACGTTGTTTATTAATTGTCGTTGTTGCTGTTGTTGTCATTGCCGTTATTGCAGAGCCAAAACAGCGACCTCTCGCTAGTGAACCAGCAGGCGCAATCGCTCATCCGCCAAGCGGACGCCCGCAATCGCCAACTCATTGAACAGAACAACGCCGCCCTTAATCGCGACTGGCAGGACCTGGTGCGTGGCCTGGAGCAGCGACGCGATAAGCTGCAACAGTTGGCCGAACATTGGGACAGCTTCGAGAACGGTCTGCACGGCTGGGAGAAGGCATTAGGTCGATTGGAAGATAAGTTCCGCAATGTCGACCCAACTGTAAGGTCGCGACGTCATTTGGAAGATACAAAGAATGCCATTCAGGTAAGCTAACAGACATTTAATTTAAAATTGCAATTTCTGCAAATTCTAGATTGTAAATATGGATACATGAGCTCATAGCTATCAATACTACTAAATACAAACTTTCATTCATTCATTGGTTGCCCCCATAACGGCTTAATAGTGCCGCACAAATGTTTTGCTAACGTCGGACCTTACATATATACAACACACTCGTGTTTACATACATATAAATCCATATATATCTATATATATATATGTTTGTGTATATAGATATATGTATATTTATCAACACAATGCCGCCATCAAGTTCATGGTCACACCAAGTTGACAGAGAGTCGTCGCTCTCTTACTAAGCACGGCTTTGGCTCTTCGTCTTTCCCTCTCTCTGTTTCTCCCTCTCCCTTACTCTTCGTCCGGCCTTAACAGCTGTCCAAACTGTTAATGATGTGTTTTTGCCGCTGATTGACTGTGTACAAAAAAAGCTAAAAGCAAAAATCAACAAGAAATTAACTTTCAGTTTCTTTTCGACTATAGTTTTTAGGCTTTTTGCTCGCCGTTAATCACAGCTTGAAATCAACAACAAATTGTTGCTATTATTGTCTTATACAACTCGGAAAAAAATTGTTAGAATATCATTTAAGAGCATCTTTACGATTTTGTTTTTGATATCAACTGATTTGTGGCTTTTATTGTTTTTTTTCTTGCATGACTTCATAGCTAGCGATAATTGTTGTTGATTACGCGCAGAGTACAAAATCTTATCATTTTTCCAGCTAAAATTAGCTTTAGGTTATTTAAAGAATTTTATTTTACTGCAACTTAATATGGCCTATTTATTAATAATAAAATAAAAGTATATTTATATTCTTGTGCGAACTCAAATATAAATAATTGATAATTGATAATTAAAATACTTGCACATTGAATCTCAGTAGAATACAAAATCACTTTAAATGAGTTTTCGACTCCAAATCAATTATAATTATTATCAGGCCATAAAGGCCTTTACACAGCCATTAACTTTAGTCCATAAACAATGTTGTCATACAAACGCCATATAAAGCTCTCTTTTATGTACACATATACATATGTGTTTATTTTATATATATACTTTATAGCAAACTCGCTAAAATGTTGCCCAGGCAAACAATTCCACATTTATTTAGTTCGCTAGGCCGCATTGAAAACTCAAAAACAAAAAAAAAGCGGCATAAAATGTTTACTTTTATTTTGAGTTGTTGCTGTTGACTTTTTATTTTATTTAAATTTTTCTCGTGCTGTGCTTACCGCAAATATTTTATGTTGCCTATACCCTGATGTTGTTTTTTGTCTACTTTTTAACTCCATACGAAATTTAGCTTTAAAGTCAAGTCAACGTGTATTTTTTTTATGGTGTTGACCTTCGTTATTTTTTTTGAGCGTCCCAAAAACTGGAATTGAATTAAAACGTAGAGTAAAGTTGATTTGTTGTGGTTGCGTTTAATCGATTGGAAAGAAAAACAGTTTTGAGCATAGTTGTGTTGAATGTCTTCTAATTAGGATTTATTTTATATTGGCATACAGGAACTGCGTGAAGAATCAAATGAACTTAAATCATCACATAAAGAAATCGAGGCGCTCTCAAAATCCATCCTCACATTCCTTGGGGAAGTACACAAACCCTCGGCGGAGGCCATACAGGCCAAAGTGGATAAGTTAGTTGAACAGCAATCAAAGTGAGTATTAAAAAAAAATTTAATAAATAAATACCTATATACTATTAGATATACACTAGGGTGCCTAACTTTTATCATTCAATCGATTTTGGTAAAAAGAAAAGAATAGAATACTATATATATTTATAAGCTATCCCTGCCATACTTTATATATATTTGTATATGTATATGGATAATGTGTTTAACTGTGCGTGACGTTTGGTCAATTTATCGAGAAGTTAACGCCGGAAATCGAATTCGCTACATTCACCGCATAAATTGACGCTCTATAATTGATTTGCGTTTAATGTAAATTTGTTTAGCTAATTTAACTTGTTTTCATGTGTCTTTTTTTATTGGTAGGCAATACGGTTTCACAGCATTTAAACGGGTTCTATTTTATAAATGATAAGAGCGAACGTTTGCTAAAAGTTGCAATCTTGCTCAAAGATATTCTAGGCTTATATCATATGCTGCTGTGACATCAGTGAGAATTGCTTTTTTGTTTTGTTTTTGTTATTTTTTTTTTTGTTTTTGTTCTGCTCGCTGAGCAGCTAAGCCCTCGAAATCTTATGCCAACACTTAAACACTCTCTGCACACACAAATCTGACGTCAGTCAAGCGGTTACGCTCGGCTTGTGGCTCGACTTGGGGCTTACATAAGCCAAGTTTTATATAGCCTTAGCTACGTACGCAACATTAAAGTTTTGAGTTCTCAGAATGGTACATCGTTAAAATTTTAAAGGCATTCACATTGCACATTACAATGCTAGCCAGAAGTATGTTTACCTGTATATAAATGGGCCATATCGACGACGGGGCATGCCCAATGATAACGTCGGCTAACTGTGCCAAAACGTTGTGCACCTTATCAGTTGGACTGACTTCTAAAGACATTTACGATAATAGACAAACGCTGCCGCCATAAATTTCATATTGTTCAGCGCGTCACATATATATAATGTATATGTATATATATTTTGTTGATAAGAGGCTAAAAAACTTGGTTCTTTTTTGCGGAAATTCTTTTTGAATGGCGCTTGTCACAAAAAACAATAAACAAACCACAAACAAAAAACGAACGTTGCCAATTTGTCGATTGTATTTGCCAATTTTTCGTGCCTCAACGCGCACACACACACACTCACTCACGTATGAGTGGCGAATTTTGCTTCCCATTTGCATTAGCAACATGTTGATAGCAACAATTTGGCTTTAACAGCGCATTAACAGCATGTTATCGGAACTCACCACGCCTTGTGTGTGTGTGGTCGCTGATCACGTAAACATTTTGCTTGGCAAGAAAAAACAGTGTAAAAAGCAAATTATAAAAATAAGAAAAACTAAAAGAAAAACATGCCGCGGCCTTTCTTAATGCAGCACTGACACAAATTTTCACCCGTAGACATGTGTTTATAGGTATTTTTATTTTATTTTTATACACATTTGTTTCATCCGGCTATTTGCCTATCTGCCTGACAGCCGCGGTCTGCCAGTGTTTATGAAAAACGAGAGCAGCAGCTGTTAATTTCCTTTTAGTTTTCCCCAAGTCTTATTTGTTGTTTCCTAAAGCTCTGGGTTAATATTTTGTGACGTTTTTAGATCGAACACACAGATCTAAGCTATTCACTGTAGCTGTGGGTCAGTAATTGGGGAAGCCAAATTATTAATATATTGTAATTATACGAATTGAAGAATATTTCTCGGAAAATACCAAATAATTATATTTTTCGACAGGTGTAGCTGCGCTTAAATTAACATTTACATTAACATTAACTTAACTAGTTTACTTTTATGAGTATTTTAATGTTTTACGTAAAACAGCTGTTAGTCAATTTAACATCGTAATTATTATAAAACAGGAATATGGGTCATTTAAATTTTAATAAAGTTTTGTGCAAGTCTTATGTAAATATTCCTCAATATTTATATTTCTGTTATAATTTCATTACGAAAGATGCTTAACATAACTTATTGGCTTTGTTAAACAGCTGTTGTTACTGTTAAAACAATTGTGATTGCTATAAATCAAGTTGTTAAGCAAGTCTGGCATTTTTCAAATTGAGTTAATAAAAGACAATTGTTTTTGTTTATGTACAACGAGATTTGTGCAAAAGCACAAATTAACTTGTTCGTTTAAACAAACTCCCTTAAAGCAAGCGTGCAAAATCTGTTTTTCAGTTTACATGCTGCGATTTAAATAATATCACACTTCGTCATTTGGCTGCCTCAAATAAATTGACAATGCCATCATCGAACCAAAAATGATCTAATGCCCGAATGCTTGGTCATCGACAATTATACACCCAACTATATTATGTATACTATATGCTGTACATATGTGTATTCCTTAACTGCGACGCAAATTCCGTTGCATTTATACTTGAGATTTACTTTCGGCCTGGCGAACATGCAAAAATCTAATCAACATTACCAAAAAAAAGTTGCGTAATCCTTTTTCCATTTAAAAAGTATTTTCGTGTATTTCCAGGCGATTAAATTATTTGTTTGTACACAAGTGTTCATTAGCGCAATTTTGACAGTCAAATGCGGCTGCTTTGCTTGGCGATATAATCAAAATAAATATACCTCATACATATTAAAAACCCATAATTAGACTTGTAAGAATTGTCCATTCGTGAGTGCTTGACAAGAAGTTAAGTGGGGAGTATATTATAAAGTCTTTTATGTATATTTTCAGAGGAAACTCTTAATATTTAACAATGATTTATCTTAAACAAAGGCATTAAAATTACATCTTTAAAGGTTTGTTTATATCAAATAAAAGTAAAAAATCGCCTTGCTGACTTCATTGGTATTGTGCAAAAACAAATAGAAACAAAAACAAGTTGTGAATATGTAGGTAAATTATCAAAGAAAAAACAATATGCAGGCATTACAATAAGCTCTTAATTTTTTTGCAGTCGTAATTTCACGAAATAGCCCAAAAATTAATTTTATTTTGTTGTGGCTTATAGTATAAAAAAAAAACGTGAAAACAAATAATCAAAACACAACTTGGACAACAAATATACTATAAAAAAAAAAAATTAGCTAGGCATTTGCATTGACAATTTGTCATTTTGCACAAAAAACTACAAAAAAAAAAACGAGAAGAGAAAAGAAAACAATCAAACAGCGCTGACGACAACAACAATAATAAAAATAACAACAACAAAAGGCAAAAACGTTGCCCAAATGAGGTAATCGCGTAATTATAAATTTATTTTTGCCTTGGCCGGCGCTCGCACTGTTAACAGACTGTTAAATAGCATGCCGTTGACTGTTCCAATGCCAGCTCGTTTTTAAAGTAGCTCTCACGACATTGATAGCCGGCGTTTTTTTATACGATATGCTCCCCTCTTATCTAAACCGGCAAAAGAATGAGTTGTTATTGCTGTGTTAGTTGCTTTACTTTCTTGTCGCTTAGCGATTGCAATTTTTACATTGGATTCAAATTGGCAGCGTCGAATTTCGGGCTGCCTAATGAGCGAGATTTCAATGCCAAGCGCATATGCAAAAACAATTTTTTAATTGGGTTTCTCTCTCTCTCTCTCTCTCTGCCCCTTGCCTTTTCACACTTGGAGTGCGTGCGTTTGTGTGCTGGTATGCCTTGGTGCTGTGTGTGCGTGTGTGTGAGCAGTCCGCCTGACTGTGGTGAATTTGCGGTAGCAGTTTTCGTTCTTTTATATTTCCGTCTCGCATTCCGCTGTTAACGCTGATCGCTGGCATGAACAAAACATTTTTTGGCAATTTGCTGCGCTGAGAATAATTTAGTTTTTATTTAGAGTTAGTTGCAAGCGGACGTGTTTTTAAAACTGGATGGCTGGAAACTAAATACGAAGAAGCGACCGCCCGAGCAAATATATATATGTATATATAGACGCATATTTTTAAAGTCAATAAAATAAATTTTCATTAAGAAGCAGTAGAAATAGAAGCAGCAAACACACAAAGAAGCGGAAACCCAAAGAGAAGCCAGTAAAGTATTTAACTCACCTAACTGTGCAGCTGTTTAAAGCACCGTTAAATACAATACATAATTGTCTTTTCTATATTCTTTCATGTTCTGCACTCAAAAATAATAATAAAAAAACGCCGCTTTGTGGATTACCAGGCGTATACGCAATTAAAAAAGAGTTTTGTCGCTGCTGAATTTCGCAAGAAATTCAAGTTATAAGCAAGAGAGAGAAACGAACTACAAAAAGCAGTTAACAATTGTTCAGCACACGTCTGCCTCCCTAGTCAGGAGGTGCGACTGTTGTCGCTAACAACTGGCCAAAAAGCCATAAAAAAAAGAAAAGACAGCGGCTTCGAATAGAAGCTAGAGTAAGGCAAAGAGAAAGAGGCGAATGCTAATTGCTAACACGCACTCTCCAAAAAGACGTCGTCAGAAGCAAAAGGTGAATGTTTACTAAAACTCTAAAGAAAACACTTAACTTCGTGTGGCATGATTAAGTCATCGGGGCCGGCTAAAGAGTATGCAAAAAACAGCCTTAATCTCGGGCCGGCTATGCTTGCGGGTTGGGTCCGGGGCTTGGGTCCGGTCTTTAGCGAGGTCGTCAGGTGTGGTTGTTATTGTTGTTTTAATTGAGTGTTTGGTTTGGCTTGCGGCGCGCGTGTCTCTGATTTGAAACGATGACGTCGTCCGTCATCCTATCGAAAAGTTAGCTAACAAAATGCGAAAAATCGCTCAAAATTCTTATCGACAAACATTAATTACAATAATTGATCAAACTACGCGCATAGCTTGTTGCTATTGGTTTTATTTTCGTCTTTCCGTATATTCTTATTTATAAACACGCGTCGGCTGCTTTCGCTTTTCACTTTTCGGCGCTCGCATTTCTCGCATTGTTTGCCATTTAAATTCAAAGATATGCACTAAACTTAATACGTTGATTTGTATAATCGTAAAATGGCAACGGGGCTCTCGAAATAGCAGCAGGAAAAAACATACAACAATTTCAAAATTTATTTATTTTATTTAATATATATACCCTATAGATATAGTCGGAGGTCTTAAAGTTAGGAAAAAATATGGGAAACGTGTTGCTATTGTTTATTTTTTTTGTTGCATATTTCTGAATAAACTTTAGTTTTTCTTCTACGGTTCTATGTAATCATATATTTAACAAGTTGAAACGCTTGTTTTTCTTGATGTCGTAAGAAAAGAAATTAATTAGACAGTTTCTTCTGTGGCAGGTCAGTTTTTTTTTTGTACTTTTGGCCTTGCTTTTTAAACCCAGACCTTTGTAATGGGTATCTAGCAGCTGAGTACTTAGCTTTTATTTTGCTCTTGTTGTACAAATTAATGCGCTAAAAACTTTTTCGAAAATGTGTTTTCAGCCTCAATTTGGCCGCCAGCCAAATGTATTGACTTGGCCTCCCCAAGGCACGTTGCTCTTCCGTTTGAATTGTTTTTGTTGTTGCTGCAGCTGCTGCTGATGTAAAGGGCAGCAGGCGACAGCGTCCTTCAAAGCCCAGCCATAAAATGTTTCTGCACTCACGACTTTACTCTTTCCCTATTTTTTTTTTATAATTGCTGCCTTCAAGTACGCTAACCGAAATGAAGAAAAACACTTGTTGGCACCATATTAGCGCCCACATGGCGTATGAACTATATGAACGTCGTGGCCTGGAATTAATCAGCAAAATAGCTGGGTAAAAGGCAAACAGAGATTGCTCTCACTGACTCATATTTGAATGCAGCCAATGTCCGATGACGTCAGCTGCAGTTTGTCTGCTTTGACCAAGTTTCGCTTCGGTTGCGAAGAGATAAACATAAATACAAGTTTAAATATATATATGGCAGCATAAAAATAGACGCAGCCATTAAGCAGGCCAGCAGCGTGTACAACATAAATAATACTAATAGCAATAATATAAAAAATAATAATAATAATAATACTCAATTTAAAAGACACAAACGAACTTTTCGAGAATGTGAGAAATCGAGCGTGAGGTGTTCGCGAAAGCAGCCCAAGGCATTGTCGAATTATGTGCCATACACAAAATATAAGAAAAAAAATTCGAAATCGAATTCGGTTTTCAGTTTTCGAATCGTGCCTTGTGGCCAAAATTTTCGGCAATGCTGTTCATTTAGAAAACTCTCTTGTAGCCAAACGGCAGCATTAATTTTCACGGAAATCTTCGCAGCGCCTCGAGGCCATCGCCCAGTGGATATATAGAGACAAAAACACACACCCCAGCTATATATATATATATATATAAATATATATATATTCAAATTGAAAAATATTGAAAACTTCAGCCATTTGCTGCATGTTTGAAAAATAAACTTTTTTCTATATTATATGTGCCCATATATATACATATAGAAGATATATACTCATAAAATATATATATTGTGTGCAGCACGCGTAGCTAAATTCTATTCTATTCTAGAGCAAAAGACGAACCGCGTGGTTTTCAACACACACATAGAAATTGAAAACTGTTTACATATTATATTTGTATTATAGGCAGCTTCTTACGAATATACGTCATTGACTAATACGCCCCGGGCAAACATTTTCTTGTGCTCTTCTAAAAACTCTTTGCAGATTGAACGATACACTACGCGATAAGGACCAACAGGTTAGCAAGGATCTCGAGGAGATCGAACAAGTGTTCCGCCGCATCTCACAGCTGCAGGACAAATTAAACGCACTACACGAACAACTGTTAGCCGTACACGTCTACGACGAGCATATTGCCCAAACGGAACAAGTACTCATCACACTCAACAGTCAGGTGCAACAGGCCGGCGAGGAGAGTCGTGCTTTGGTAGCGCAAACCCAGGCGCTCTATCAGACCAAACAGAATCTGCTGCCGAGCGATATTGCCCAGGAGTTTACTGCCCTTGAGCTGTTAGCGGAGCGCGTGCAGGTGGCCATGGAGACCAAAGAGAAGGATTTCAAGCGGGCCAAGACCGTACGCACCGAGTATTTGTCCGGCGTCGATGAGATTCAGCGCTGGCTAATGCAGGCCGAGGTGCAGGTGCAGGAGCGTACGCTGGAGCCGACACAGATGAAGGAGCTGCTGCAGCGCATCAATCATGAAATTGGCGCCATCTATGAGCGATTCACGCTGGTCAAGACCAATGGCCAGCTGATCATTGAGAACTGTCGCAACAGCGAGGAGAAGACGCTGGTGCAATCGACCATTGATCAGTTGGCCGCTCAGCTGGCCCAGGTGCGCGGCTGGCTCGACGAGAAGAAACAGGCGGTGGGCGACAGCCTGGATGCCTGGACGCGATTCATGAATCTGTATCAGATAGTCATGTCGTGGGTGGCGGACAAGCGCCAGTTCATCGATCAAACGATTGAGCTGCGCACTCTGCCCGAGGCGAGGACCAAGCTGAATGACTATGTGACGGCTGTGAAGAGTATTAAACCGATTGTGAAGCATTTGAGCGAAATGGATAAGGAACTGGAGCACATCGGTCAAGTGACGACCGTGGGCGATCTCAAAGAGAAACTGCAGCAGGCCGAGGATGCGAAGATAGCCGTGGAAGCAGTGCTGCTGGAGAGGGTAAAACATCAAAATTAATTAATTGCTTTTATTTAAATAAAACACTCTTTATTTCCTTATAATGCCAAAAAACAGAACTCGCTGCTGCACGAGGCCTGCGAGGAGTGGGATCAATGCGAGCGCAAGATTAAGGATATACGCGTCTGGCATGAGAAGACCAAACAAACTTTGGACTCGTCGCCACAGCAAAAGAAGCCGCTGCGCGATCAATTGGGCTGCTGTGAAAAGACCCTGGCCGACATTAATGTGCAAAAAACCAAACTGAGATTGTCTATTGAAAAATTGGAGGTAAGTGCAGCTGCTTTAGCTAATCCGGAAGGCATTTCCATGCTAATCCCATTCCAGGTACACTTCCGCAATGGCATGGGCGGTGATCCGCGCCTAAGCGAGAATGTTGACGATTTGGTGCGCGTCCTCGATGGCCTGGGCGAACTGGTTAAGGCCAAGTCGCAGAGTCTCGAGCAGACGCTGGCCCAAATCGATGTCTATCAACAGCAAATGCAAACGCTACGCCAGCGTATTATACAGGAGGAGCAGCAGTTGCGTCTGGTCATGGCGCCCACGTACTTGCCACACGATCGCGAGCGTGCATTAGCCGATCAACAGGTACGTACTGTCCAGAATCTAAGTTCAAGTTTCCTATGTAGAGCACATCCAGTTAGAGCAGTCAATTATAAGTGCTAGCAAAACAAATTTGAGCAGGAAGTCTTTTCAGTCTAGGATATTTTTCTATCCAATACATCTATATATAATCAATATATATATATCTCTCTTTAGTAGATCGTAAATAACAGCAACTGTTAAGCTAAACTGAGTACGATTATGACCCCATATTTTCAAGCTAGTTTCCCCTTCATCATAATCATGCTAAGTACTTACTTATATTGAACGATATTTTTTTCTATGCTATGCAACAGTTGACAGAACAACCAAGTTTGTTGGCCCAAAAGTTATTAACCCTCAAGTAACCATAGATCACATTGAATTCAAATTCAATTTTAAATAAACATTATAAATAATACAATTTAATTTTACAAGAACGCTAAATAAAATAAATTGTGCGGGTAGGTCAAAAAGCAAAAGAAAAATAAACTGAAACAAAGTTGCACGGTGGCTGCGTAATTTTAGATTAATTTATTTTCATTCTTATTTTTATTTTTTTTTTTTGCATTTTATGTTTTCAAGTGCGCATTTTTAGTTTTTCTCGTATATTTTCTGTTTTTATTTCTATGCGGCATATAATTTTCGTTTTTCGTTAAGTTTTCTCGCTCAAAAACCAAAATTTTCTTACGTTTTTATTATTTTCGAATTCGATTTATGCCATTCATTTCAAATACACACGCACACACACACTTGCACACACACATTCTCACAGTCACGCACACACATTTCATCTTTGTGCTCTCTTGTGTTCTTTTAATTTGCGAAAAATCATTTCATACCTACCGTGCAGCTCATTCCTCATCAGAAAACACGACCGCCTTGGTTGTAGTACATCTCATTTAATATATATGCCTTCATACCACATCATATATATACATATATACTCTTGATATGCCCATCATTGTTATGTCTGCCATGTCAAAAACAAAAAAAAACCGAAACATTTGTTGTGTCTGTAAAACCGAAAAAGATTCCATTTCCGATTTCGATTCTCATTTGTCACGTGCTGAACCAAAAATATATCATCTATATGCAAG
The DNA here is from genome assembly GCA_004143845.1 of Drosophila lacertosa. Classification (NCBI taxonomy): domain Eukaryota; kingdom Metazoa; phylum Arthropoda; class Insecta; order Diptera; family Drosophilidae; genus Drosophila; species Drosophila lacertosa. Next base: position 807,478 of record SCDZ01000020.1, read on the forward strand.
AGAATACAAATAAGTTCTTGTTGCCGGGGGTAGCCCAACAAAAAGCTAAATAAAAGCAAAAATATTGAAATACCAAAAATTCTCCAGCCCATTATTCAGTCAGCTATTTTAAGCAATGCCAGATTAACGCCTCTCACAGAAAAATTTTGAATTTATATACTTATAAATATAAAGAAGCATAAGTCTTCTATTGGATTAGGTTTTTATTAGATTTAAATAAATTTCGTTTTAAGTTTACATTGCGAATTGCAGTGTTGGCGGTAAGTGGCAAATTATAAAGTTGTAATTTTAAAAAATTTATTTTAGAAATCTTTGGGCTTTTCTTTAAAGATAGTAGCTTTATTTTGGGGCAACTCTTGTTATATGAACTTATTTTCATTCACCTATCACAAGTACAGTTTTACAGTCATTACATTTCAAATCACATTACATTACATTTTGTTGCACAGCAAAAAAAAAAAAAAAACTTACACACACACACATGCTTTATGCTTATGATTTGATTTTTTACTTTTACTTGATTAGTCAGCTTTTATGGCCGTGCAAACATTTTCACATTAAGCCGCTCGAAGTCACAGCTCTCTTTTTATATCTCTCAACTTCTTACTCTCTACCGTAATAGCGCTCTCAGTAATATTTTAGTTACAAAGTATGGTTACGGTTTTAATTTGAATTATATATTTTATTTTTGACAATTGTATTTCTTTTTATCTTTTCTCTTCGTACATTTTATTGAATATAAATCTGGTGTCGTTGCGCTGAAAAAAAAATACAATTAAAATTTCAAAAACACAACATTATTAAACACTTAAATTAATTGTTTATACTAATATTGCTTATATTTTTAACCGGGTTCTTGGGCTTTGCTCGCCTGCCTCTTGTGCTATTTGCTAAACTAAACATGTGACTAATACAACAATGAAATCCTCTCGATGCTGCCGCTATATCCTCAATGTAACACTCACACAAACACATAAACATAATCACACTCACTCACACACACACACACATGGGTATTGCGTACTTCTACAAATACAAATCAAAATATATATAATATATATACCTGGTATATGGTTGCTTTGTCTAATGGCGTATTTATGCTCGCTGCCAACAAATATTATCAAAATTATGATTATATGCTGACCTTTTTGTATTTCTTCTTCGCCAAAACATTTTTCTCTCTCTCTCTCTGTCTCTCTCGAAATGCACCATACGCATAAACAATATCACCACCAACTCTTTATATATATATATATTTATATCCATATCGATATCGATATTTAGGCATGTCGTGAACGTGTCAAAAATTTGCATTCGAAAATAACCGCACGTAATGAGCGCATCAAATTGTTAATACATCGCGGTACGCCGGACGATGCTAGGCTAGAGATTTAGATGCCGCAGCTATGGCACAGCGTATTTATAAGTAATAAATATATACACCGATGTATACATACATATATACCATTATAAACTAGGACTAGATCGCCAAAGAAATGAAATTAAAAACCAAAGCAAAAGCAAAAGCTAAGCAGCCACCGCGGCCTCTCGTGTTTGCGGCTGCCACTGCAACAGTCTCCCAATGTGGCAGAGGCAGCAGCCAAACATGCCGTAGAGCCGCAACTATTATACTATATATATATATATTTTAAAACTTACATGACCCATGTTTAAGAAAAACGAAAAAAAAGAAAGATTAAATATTAAATTATATTTTTAAAATGAAAACCCACAAGAGTATTTTACTTTACTAGGTCAACCCAATGTTAGATTATACGCTAGGTAGCAGTTAGGCCCATGATCTTTCAAACAAATGAAAGCTAACCGTTTTTTGGCAAATCTTCCCCCAATCTCTTTCTCTCTCCAACACACACTGTCTCTCTCTCACTCGCCGTTACTGAACGCATAGGCAATGCGACAATCAATCGATGGCATGCAGCAATCCTACGACGCAACCGCCGCCCAATCCTATGCTCTGGATCCACATTCAGTGGTAACCACTTCATCGACTGTCTCGTTGCTTATGAAGCCAACGGCAGTAGGTCTAACCTATGCTGAAGTGTTATCAGGACATGCGAGTCCGGTAAGCGGTAATGAAACGGCGACGATCACAAGACATGAAACCCATGAATTCCCCGACACGAACACGACCATGACGACAACGACGACAACAAGGCAACAACAAACACAACAACAACAACAACAACAACAGCAACAACAGCAACAGCAGCAATCACAAACGAACTCAAACCAGCAGAAAACAATCACAACAACGACAACAACAACCACACTGACAACAACCGTACGTACGCACGAGGATGAAACCGAAAAAGATGCTGAACCATTAACCACTGTGCTCTATCAGCGCAAACAGCGTGTTGCACCATCCAGCAGCAACAATGCCACCTCAGATTATGATGAGCTATCATTGACGCCGGTTCACAGCAACACCCAAATTGAAACAACCACAACATTAGATCATCAAGTTCCTAACAGCACAATCAGCAATCCCAACAGTCAGTTCATCGAAATGGAGCGTAATCAGCAGCGTTTAAATACGGGTAAGAAATTGCAGCCGCCGCGTCCTGAACGCCGTGGACGTTCTCCTAGGCGCAGGCGCGAACCACAAACTACGGTACAGGTGGAAACCAGTCAACTTGAACAACACCAGCAGCAACAACAGCAACACCAACCTCATCAGCAACAGCAACATCTTTATCTACCACAGGAGGATCGCGCGCGTTCTCGCAGCCCCATGTGGGTGCCAGGCTCTACATCCTATGCAGAGGTTCTGCGTGGCATGGAATTGGAACGTTTGGCGGCTGAAGAGCTGGCACGGCAAGCGGCACAGCCGCATACAGATCTTACCATACAGGATGTGGTAGATGCCAGCGCCGCAGCAGCCAACATTTATGTGTCACACACCGAACCGGTGCAGCATCAACAGCAGCAGCTGGAGCAGTTTATAAGCGAGCCCAGCACTGAGCTAAGCTATGTGCAGCAGCAACAGCAATTGGAGCAAAAGCAGCCGCAGCTGCCTAACTATGAAGTGCCGATGAGCGCAGAGGAGATAACTGCCACCTATTTGCAGCCAGATCCACAGCTATATCAGACCATGTATGAGAATGTGGCCGACAGCGGCCAGTGGGCCTATGTCGCTAATCCAAGTGGCGAGCCACAGCAGCAGGCGACGATGCCTCAGAACTACTATGATCAAATCATGCAGATGCAGTACCCCATACAATACCAGCCGGTCGCTGTGCCGCCCCAGACGACACAGTACCAACTGATGACGGGCTACTATCAGCCCGTTGGGCAAGCGGAGACTTATCCCACGGTCTATACGACGGAGTCATCGCAAGTTTACTATGCCCAACAGCCGCAGGAGTACGCTCCGGAGTATACGCAACAGCAGCCGCCAACCGAACTAAGCCCAGATGTGCCTGTCTATCAGCCGGAAATAGGTGAACAAGCCGGCTATCTGCTCGAGCCATACCGCGCGGATGTTAATCTGCCAGCGCCGTCAACAACAGGTAATAGCGTGCTTGATCGTGTGGTAACAACACTTGCATCTATGGTGCAACAGAGTGCGGAGCCTCTTACCACAAGCACACAGCAAATTCAGCCAACGGTTGTCTCGCAACACATTAAGCCGGAGGAGCAGGTGCCGCCACAGCAGGTATTTATTGAGGAGCACGTGCACATGTTGCGACCTGTGGAGCCGCAAGAGTTTGAAATGAATGAGCCACGGCCAGATATTACATTTGGTCAATTCGATGTCGATGCCATTGAGACGATACCCGTCGAGGTACCTCAACCACCAACACAACAGCCACAACAGCTACAACAGTCAGAGCAGCCACAACAACAGTCTGTAACTACAACGAGATTTGTGGAGGAAACAATTATCGCGCAACCGATACAGCCAACTGTGATAACCCAGAAGAGTAAGGATATTGTCGCAACCACCGATACTGTCATTGTCCGTCCCCAAGTGCAACAACCCAATCAAACTGTCTATCAGCAACAAGATACAAGTACTGGCAGCACCTATGCCGAAGTTCTTTTTGGCCAACAGCATAAAGCATATCCAGTTTTCCAGCCATCCAGTCAACAGCAACAGATTCCAGTACGTGTTGCGGCACCGATACCGCCAACAAGAAATGCTGAACATGCAACGTCAACCGTGACGAAGCATACAACGGTAAGCACAATGACAATTAAAAGCCAGCACGGCAGGTGGGCGGAAAAGACCGATGACACTTCGGAGGCGAGAATTCCCAAGTCCAAGCGACAGCGACATGAACAACAACAGCCAGAGCCACTGCCCATTAAGGTGAGCAGCAGAAAGGATCCCAAAACAGGTAAAAAGCACAGATCTCCAGAAACGAATGGTGCAACTCACACGCATGTAGAGAAGCCCGCTGTTGTAGAGAGTGCGCCCGCACCAAAGGTAGAGGAGACAAACAAGCCCGAACCAAAAGCAAGGAAAGCCAAAAAGGGCAAACATCAATCTGAACATTCTACGGAAACAACCACAACCAGCAAACAGATTGTTGAGACAGCGGAGGTTACTCCAATAGTTAAGGCAGAAAAGAAATCTGTAAACGTGGAAACAACAACAAGCACCACCAAGAAGTCAGTTAAACCGGCTGTTGAAATCGTTAAGCAGAAGGAAAATATCATCTCAGTGCAGCCTACTGTTGAACAAGCACCAGCTAGAAAGGATAAAAAGAAACCCACAACAGTTGTTGAAACCACAACCATCACGACAAAACGAGTGGAACCCGTTGTTGATGTTGTCAAACAGGAAACTGTTCTTATTGAACAGCCAATTGTTGAGGTAGCTCCCATTGTTACTGCTCCTTCAAGGAAGGATAAGAAGAAACCCAAAGCTGTCGTGGAAACTACGACTGTCTCCAAGAAAACAGTGGAACCTATTGAAGTCATTAAGCCAGTAGAAACTGTGCGTGCCGCAGAGCCAGCTGTTGAGCCAACCCCCGCTCCAGTTAAGAAAGATAAAAAGAAGTCCACAACTACTGTGGTAACTACAACCACGGAGCAAACAATTGAACCTGTGGAAGTCATTAAACCAGTAGAAGCTGTACTCGTTGCAGAACCTGTTGCTGAACCCGTTTACGCTGTTTCTGCTCCAACCAAAACGGACACAACTATTGTGGAAACTATAATTACAACGACTTCTGAGAAAATAGTTGAGCCTGTCGAAGAAATTATTAAACCAGCTCAAATTATAGTTGATGCAAAGCCAACACCTGAAGCAACTCCATCCATTTCAGCTCCAACTAAAAAAGATAAAAAGAAATCTACAACAATTGTGGAAACTACAACCACGACAGCCTCTGCGGAAACAATTACACCTGTCGAAGAAATCACTCATCCAACCGAAGCCGTGTTCGACGTAGAACCCTCTGTTTTGGCTCCAGCTTATGAAGACAAAACGCAGTCTATAACTATTGTAGATACCTCTACTATTAAAACGAACATAGTTGAACCATTGGCTGATGCCATTAAACAAACGGATGTCATACCAGTTGTAGAAACGACGATTACCAAGGTGGAGCCTGCTATTCAAATCGTCGAAGAAAAGGTTATAGAGGAAGTTGTGAAACCTGAAATTGAACCAGTTTCTAACATCAAAGCTCCAACAAAGAAAGATAAAAAACGCGCAAAGGTTACAGAGGAATTACTAACGGAACCAGCTGATGCCCAGCCCAAGGAAAAGGCAGTGGAATCAAATACAATTGATATTGTTCAACATGTAACCTTTTCTGATCCAATTGTTCAGGAACCTGTAAAGACAGTTTCTAATGTAATCGATTTCACTCAAATGTCTGAGCCAACAACAGTATCAAGGATCGAAACAAATGAAACACAATTGGAAAGTGAACCTACAGTGACAACATCCACCAACACAATTTCCACAGAAAGCGGCACCACTACAATTACCACCAGGACGATTACAAAGCACATTACCAAGCGCATAGTTAAGCGTATTATCGATGGTAGAGAAGAAATTGTTGAGGAAGATGTAATTGATGATTTGCCTGAGGAAAACATATCTGTGGAACAGTTCGATCTACCAGCAATTGAAACAACAAGTACAGTGCCCGGCAGTATGATCGTACCTGGACTAACTTCAACTCAGGATACAACAGTTGTTCAGGGTGGTTCTATTACGAAAACAACAATTACCAAAACAAAGCGTATTCTTAAACGTATTACCGCTGATGGCGAGGAAGTTGTCGAAGAAGTATATGAAGATGAACCAGAGGTGGAACGCGATATAATGTTGCTTCCGACTACAGTGTTAACTTCAAGGAATGTGACGGCACATGATGAGCTGGTTGGATCTCAAGAAGCTATTCGCGATGCTGCGCAACATGCTGTTGAAGAAATTGTCGTTCAGGCTGAGAAAGTGGTTGAACCTGAACCACAAAAGCCACCACGTAAAGACAAAAAGGAACCAGAAACAGCCGTTGTAAAGGAAACTGTGGAACCTGTCGAAGTTCAAGCTGAGCAGAAACCACAAAAGCCAAGCAGAAAAGATAAGAAAAGGAAGCAAAAGAAATCCGAAAGTGAGGAGATCAAAACCAAACCAAAGCAGAGTGTAGCTGAAATAATCGAGTCACATGCATCACAAGAACCCACAGAGCCCCTGAATACAAGAAGTGCAATTACACCCGACGAGGAGCAAATGCAGTCGTCCGATGTATCTGTTATCAGCGATGATGGCAGCCTAGTTAAAACCATAGTCACACGTACAACGAAAATTGTGAAGAAAATTAATCAACAGGATAATCAGGAAATGTCCACATCAACGCATTCGGACGTACCTTCACTGGACTCTTACGAACTCGCCGAGGAAGCTGCCGAACAGCCTAAGGTAGAGAAATCCGAAATGACAAGTCGGGAGGTTAGCGATGAGGGTGTAGTTAAGACAACTAAAACAACTACCATTCGGACGATTAAGAATGCTAAAGCAGAGCCAGAGAAGGAGCTTGTAAGTGAACCTGTTAGCGATGTGGAAGCTGTACCCCAAACAAAGTCAACTGAAGATGCCTATGATACAGAAAACGGATCTGTCCTGAAAACAACAATAGTGCGCACAACCAAAATTATAAAGAAAATTTCCCAAGACTCTGAAACTGTCAGTGATAAGAGTAGCACATCGGAACCATCCTTAGATGTAGTTGAAACTATTATTCAGGACGCACCAATAGTAGCCGAATCCGTTACTACTGAATCTAATAGTGAGGGTATTACAAAAACTACAACTACACGAACAACAAAGGCTGTAAATAAAACAACTGTTAGCGAGAGTGTTTATGAACCGCAAGATATTGTTCTTCCTGCTGTGCCTCAACCGGAAACGGAATATACTGTTGAGGAAACTCTGATTGCACCACTGAGAAAGGAAGTAATCGAAAATAGCAGTATACAAACGACAACACTGGACTTCATAGCCTCTGAAAAACAAACTGCAGAGCCGGTACCCGAAAAGAAAACGCGTAAATCAAAGAAGCAAGAGAAACAAAAGGAACTTCCAGTGAAAGCAGAGCCAGAGCCTGAGCAAACTGAAAATATCCAAGCTATCAATAAAGATGCGGTTGCACCAGTCCAAGACGAACCTAAACAAGATGTTATAATTGCTGACGTCACAGTTGCTGAACCTATCAACGATAATATTGGAAACGATGTGGTTAAAACAACAATTACAAGAACAACTAAAATTGTTAAAAAAGTTGCTCAAAATGTTGATAAAGAGATTCAGGAAAGTGCCAAACTTGAAGAGCCTTCACCTGTTGCAATTGAACCAATCAATGAGGAAGCTGGTGGTGTAACCAAAACAACAACCGTGCGTACGACGAAAATTGTGAAGAAGCTGAATGAAGACGGCGAAACAAGAACGGAAAGCAGCACAATAAGTGAACCAATTACCGTGCGGGAAGCGTCTCCAACGATATCTGAAATACCAAGTGAAGCCTCAACCACATCTAGTCAAATTGATGGGGCTATCATCAAGACAACTACAATTCGTACAATGCGCATAACTAAGCGTATAACAAATGACGGACGTATAGTTTTGACCGAAAGCGACACACCTAGCGATGTTATTGTTACGTCTAGTATTGAAATGCCTGATCAAAGGTCAACTAGTCCTATTGTATCTTCGCGTTCAAGGTTACAGACAGATCCACCAGTTCTTACTTCAAGCACCGAAAGTAAATTTGCTAACGTTGGTGTCAATATTGAGTTGGGTCTTAGGGACACGACAGCCAAATCTGGCGTAAAGGTCGTAGATATTGAAACAACAGAACTACCGACTCTCAGTACCGAACATACTTCGTCGAACGGGGTAGTAAACGAAACAGATCGCATTGCCACTACAACTACGACAACGAACAAAACTACGATTCTTACAACGACACAGCAGCGCAGCTTTGAAACCGAAGATGGCACAAATGTTCTTTTCGTTGGAGAAGGCATTGACGGTGCCTATCCGCCGGGCACTATTCAGAAAATTTCCCTTATCACTCATGAAGAAAAGCTGAAGACTCCAATCGTGAAAATGCATCTTGATTTTCCGGAGGTTAGTCTTCGCGTGACTGAGACTGTGACTGAAAACGTTGAGTCCCTGCAGAGAACTGCCGAAACTAGTGAGACTTATGTAGCTGAGTACACCGAGTCCAAGCCAGATATAGTCAAGACGGTTGAGGTTAGCGTTTCTGATTCTTTGAAACAGGAAGAAGAACAACAAATTGCTAACATAGATTCGATAAAACAGGTTGACAAGCCAAATGTAGTTGAAAAAGTTAGTGAGGCTCCATCTGACTTAAGTCCAGAAGAGCAGAAATTGTTCGAAGACATTCAAAAGAAGCTGTCCAAGAAAGATAAGAAGAAACGGCCCGCTATACCCGAAGAATTTATTAAGCAAGAAACAATTCAAGTCCTTGTAGAAGAAAGTAAAGGTAATGATCCAATTAATAAATCTGTTGTAGATGAAAAACAATCTCTAATTGAAATTCCCAAACACACAACGATTCCAGAGCAATTAGCGCAGAATATTTCGCATGATGTGTCATTGATTTCAATGGTAAATACAATTGAGCATACCAGAGCTATTACAGTTTACCATGAGAAATTGCAAGAAACGCCAGAAATTCCTTCCAAAACTCAAGTAGAAACGCAAATTGATATTCCATGTCAAGTTCAGTTACTCCCTGATCCTACTAATATTGCTAATAAAATTGTTCCTGCCAAGCCAAGCGCATTAATTGCTGAAGCATTTGTGGTTAACACGGTAAGCACTCCAAATATCACTAATATTCAAACTATTTGCCCAACTGATAAAATCTATGAAATTCCCAAATACAATTTATCTCAATTCAATATTGCTGAGTGTAATTATCACATAATCAATTCTAAGCCCACATATTTAGAAACTCCCCTACCCATTACGTCTGATCAACAGCAACTAACTGTTGAAAAGACTTCACCGGCTGTAAGTACGGTTGAATCTGTTATTGCAACTCCTTCAGTGGAGACACCTGTCGAAAAAGTAGAAGAGGTTCCCACTCAAAAAGATAAGATTTTTGAAATTCCCCAATACGACATATCTAAATTCAGTGCAGCTGAAGGATATTATCACATAATCAATAGTAAGCCAACTCCTGCTCAAACTTCTTCAACTCCAATCGAGGAGCAACATCAAGTTATTGAGAAACATACAACGGTTGAAAGTTCTGTTAATACTCCTTTGCTTGAACCTGAATCTGCGTCAAAGACAACAACGGTCAACATCATAAGCAGTGAAGAAAAAACTGTCAAGGATCCTTTAGTTGAAACAAAATCAATTGTTACCACCCCCATCACTGAGTCCACATCATCAAATATAAGCTTACCAACTAAAGAAGAAAATACGCCGACTGAAACAGAAAAGGTATTTGAAGTTCCTAAATACGACATTTCGTTGCTTCAAAAGGCTGAGGGCTATTATCATACATTCAAAACAACATTTGAACAAACGTTACCAACTCTGCAGATTTCCGTTGAGAAACCGAACACACCCGTTGAAGAGACTAAACCTGTTGAAATTACCACTACAACAGTAGTCGAAAAAATTGTAGATACCTCCATTAAATCTTCCGCGCTTCAAACAGAGAACATGGAAAATATTACAGACAATCAACCTTCTGTGTATAACTTTGAAGTTCCTAAATACAACACCAGGGATCAAAGCTTCGCTGAAAATCTTTATCATGTAAATCTTTACAAATATAGCGTTCCAGACGAACAGACCGCACCCCTTCCAGAAGCAGTTAAAGAACCGAAGAAGGAGATTCCAGTTGAAAAGGAACCCGTTCCCGAACCAGTTACTGTCATAATTACAGAAACAGTTACTGCGCCTGAGCCGGTTTCCGAATCGTCGATTTCTGAAGATACGAAGACAACTGTGACAGTCACGAAAACAACTACTGTCACAGAGACTGTCAGCGAATCTGTTCTTCCCGAGGAACCAAAGGCTGTGGAACCCGAAAAGAAACCTGAGGAGCCCAAGAAACCAGCGTA